>CM031606.1:94995028-95007528 GCA_018398815.1 Conus ventricosus
GGTCAAAGCTTGGCGCTGAACCCTGCAAATACAATGGCAAGAAGAGTCTTGTTGTCGTTGACTACTGTTCGCGGTGGATCGAGATGAAACCCACAAAATCTCTCTGAGCGACAGTGCCGCGATCCTGCGTTTCGAACAGGTTTTTCTCCATGCATGGCGTACTAGACATGGCTATCACCAGCAATGGTCCCCCATTCAACTCAGGAGACTTTGGTCAGTTTGAAGGACTTTGGATTTAATCATCACACCTCCAGTCCACATTCCCCACAAGCCAATGGGGAAACGGAGTCAGCTGTGAAGATAGCCAAGAAACTCCTTGCACAGGAAGCTCCAGATGAGGCAGCACTGACGTACCGAACACCACCACATTCAGCTGCAGGCAGCAGTCCTTCCGTCATGTTGTTTGGAAGCCAGCTGCGTACCAACAGTTCCTGTAGTGCCAGCTTGTCTTGAGCCAGTACCGCACAATCACCGTGGCATTCACCTGGTTGGTGAGAAAACCACGCAGACTTACACCTGCTACTATGACCATAAACATGGCGTGCGCACACTGCCAAAGCTGTGCAGCCAGATGACCCAAGTCCTGTCACGACTGATGACCAGAACACATGGCACGACTACGGTCAAGTCCTTGGTCCAGCTGACTCCAGCGGAAGATCGTAGCCTGTCGACACACTCCCCGTGGTGTGACTCGGTGCGTCCACAAACATCTGCAGAAGGTTCAAGAACCTCCCAGAAAACCTCCAGAGACTGTGGTTGACTTTCCCGATGATGACGATGAAGCATCATCACCCCCCCCTCCCCCCCCCCAAAGAACCTGTGTGCATGAACCCCCGTTCTCCTCCCCAACAAGATCCCACTGTCTCGCGTTATGGCAGCATGATCAAACCCAGTTCAGTTCAGTGGTATTCTTTAATGTCTTTTCATCGCCAGATGATATCAGACACTTATTTTAAAAAAATGAAGAAAAAGCAACTTCACACTCAACTTATCATCCATGTTAGTACTTTCAAACCCACATCTGATATATGTATATTTACATTTAAATGTCAAACACAGTTAAAAACAATTAAAAAGCAATGATGTAAACCACTTTCTTAATCATTTGCATGTTTCTTTTGTACACATTTAATGACTATTTGTGACAGGCAAAACGATGTCACACTCCAGGTCGCCATTTTCTGATCAAAATCAGAAGGTTTTTGCATCAAACACATTTTTAATGCAGCGCTAGGTCTGTAAACTGTTTGTGCTGCATATTCAATGTGTAATTGATGTGAGTGTAACTCAAATTTGTTAACTAACATTTCTGAGATTTTTAAACAAATATTAATTAAGTAAGGGGTAAGTGGGGCACAACTCTGGAGACTGACCCATAAACATATCAGTCGACTTGGCTTCTATTAGATATTAGCACACAAAAAAATCACTGTCCAACGTAACTTTCGTTACCGGTGTTAACTCGTGCGTTCTGGACGACGAATGTACTAAACGCAGATGAATATGGCACTACTTTTATGGGTACAGATTGGAGGAAGAATCCCATGTTGTGATAGTTATGAACTTTTTAAAAATTGAAACTGATTGGACTTCAAAATCGGATTTGAATAAACTGATCGAACATCGTTTCCGGAATTCTATGTTACGTTGGACCAAACAAATCAATCGTGTGTGAAAAAAAAATCAAACGATTTGGAACTATTTTGTTCTATCCATGCACACAAATGTGGCGGAAGCATCTATACGCGTATTTCGGCCATGTGTCCATTGTGAATCAAACAGGCGGCCGGTTCGAAGTTGTGGTTACCGAAAATCCCAAACAGTTACTCTGGACCAGGTTGTTGCAGAGGTGCACTTGCACCTTTATTTTTTCCTTCTACATCTGTTGTTCATATGCATTGAATTATTTAAACCACATCATTGAAGATTAAGCTTAATATTAGTTATGTTTTGTGAGTCTTTTTTTGCTTGTTTAGGGTTGTATTGTCCTGGACGACGGTCTGGTGATTTCGGTTTCCTTGTTACATTGGACAACAGTTGAAAGCGCTTAAATATTTACAAAATATCAACTGTTTAGCCTTTCTATTTTTGTATCATGAATGTCTTATCATTTAGCAACAGTAAAGTCAGAGATCTGTCCAATTTCCCAAACATAAAAGCTGTTGTAGATTCTGATAGATTTTTTTTGTTTCTGCGTTACATTGGACCATAAAAACCGTGGTTTCCTGGTTACATTGGACATGAACAGTTGAAAGCGCTTAAATATTTACAAAATATCAACTGTTTAGTTTTCTATTTTGTATCATGAATGTCTTATCATTTAGCAACTGTAAAGTCAGAGATTTGTCCCGTTTCCCAAATAAAAAAGCTGTTGTAGGTTCTGATAGTATTTTTGGTTCCTGTGTTACATTGGACTTTAAAAAAATGTAATAGGGCAGAAATATTTCAAAAGTGGAGAAATCAGTTTCTGTCTGCAAGTTTTAACAAAGTCCAAGGTCACTGCTGCCCAAAATAGGGAAAGTTGGCTGAAAATTGGTTTTAGAGTAAACGCATGGAGAAAAAAAACCCACATTTTTTGGTATCGTTTTTGACACAATTCAGCACATAAATCATTCGTCAAAATTATGTGTTGAAACAGTTGTGTTGCATTTACTTGGGTGCTCATTACTGTTTTCATGATGAATAAAGGTCTGTAGTGCTCTCACATTCTTTGTTTTGTTTCAATTTGTGAAGTGTTTAGTTACCGTGTTACATTGGACACACAAGTGTGCGAGTGATTTTAACATGAGTACAATCAAAGACAAACATCCATGCTGTTAAATATTTAATAAAACTTGATTATTTAGACCTCAGACTATGCAAAAAGTGTAAAAAGCATGTACTCTTGGGATTTTTTATTTTTGTGGTCTGTGTCACATTATTGGTACACAACTCTGGAGACTGACCCATAAGTAAAATACCCTAGTCGTACACAAAGTTGTTGATCTTTATTAAAATTTTGCAACCTGTGACTGCGAAATGACCATGGCAATTTCAGCAACATAAGAACCATATAAAACAGTGCTGACATTATCAAAGTTATTCATCTCAATACCTTTCTCCTGATAGAGCGAGGTCAACACTGAGCGTTCAAACAAAAAGATGATGCACAGAAATGATTTCTCTGCAGACACAAGTAATACCATGAGAATATTTAGTGTTCCAAGTATTCAGCCTTAATTTATGAATTAATCTAACAATGTGCCTTGGGCACAATGGTAAAGTAGCCATGTTTTGACTAAAATGCTGCTTATGAATATACTTTTCCATAATATGGATTGATTCACAAGAGGACAAATCTAAGGGATTAAAAAGATCCAACTCAATACATTGAAGTTAAATGTACGATTTTTTCCCCTATAAAGGACATTATCAACCTATAATGCTTGCTTGGTGGAACTTAAGCTTATTGCAGACAGGATTTTACAAGAGTAATGCTTCAGTGTGAACTGCGCAAACTCTGAGAAAGCAGGATTTCTAGTATAATCTTAGATGAACACCAAATGAGTAATTTAAGTCATACTTTGTATTCCATTTCTTTTTACATTTAGTTTATTAAGGGAATAGAAGAGCTCAAGGAGTGAATAGCATTGATATCAGTACAGTATTGACAGTCATGAGATTAACATTATGACATTTGTTCTCTTCAGTTTTAAATGAGTTAAATTTCATTGTGCATCATTTTAAGTTGTTAATTAAACACGAATATTCTTTCCTTGGGAGATGTTATACGGGAACTAACCAGGTTTGGTTAGTACATTGTTCGACAAGAGTTGCTACCCTTGAGCCAGATTACATATTTTTATTAATGGTGAACTTCAATTCACCGTATCCTTGTTTTACAATGCAGGTCTGAAAGGTAATCACACACGCACCCCACTCATCCACCCAACACAACAATTTTTTTCTTCTTTCTTTCTGCGTACGCAGGCTGATACTCCTGTGGACACTCCCTGTATCGACAGGCAAGGATTAATCCCACCTACCCAATAAAGGGAGTGGAGTTTTGTGTGTATGACCGGTTTTTTTTATATCCCGCCGTTAAGGCAGCCATACTCCAATTTCAGGGAATACACAACATTAAGACATGTTGGTAGGGTCTACAATTAACTGTCATCCAACACACCATCAAGACATGTTGATAGGGGGCTACAATTAACTGTCATCCATCACACCATCAAGACATGTTGATAGGGGGCTACAATTAACTGTCATCCAAGACACCATCAAGACATGTTGATAGAGGGCTACAATTAACTGTCATCCAATGTTATAAGATCAGTGATAGTCTTGGGCTTTTCGTGCTACGATCTCTCACGAAACTAAACGACGATCGTTGATCCAGCTGTTGTCCTGGTAACTTAGTAACGTAACAAGATTGTATTCTTGAAGAGAAGATCAGTCAAGGGAGTGAACTCAATTATCACAACATCTCTCCTTTCGTTTCTTTAGTTGATTTGTGTCCCTTGTTCGGATTCCCTTGTAGCTCTATAAAACAATTGTCTTGTTGAAACAAACATATAAGTAACATTAACTAGTAACTTAATTAAGGTAAAAACAATTAAACTAACAAAGAAAGCCAATGTAGGTAGTAAGCACATCAGATACACTGCTACTCTAAGAATCGTGCAGGTCTTCTGATGACCCTTCCAGAGCGTGATATGTGCGGGTTTTGTTCCAAAGTTGGTTGTGGATTAGCAGTGTGAGTGTCTTCATTCTGTTGCTGATTGTGCACTACACGTGCGTTTCCCTGTGTTTGTTGTTGTGGTCTGTTGTCACGATGTGAATGTTGTCCAGGTTCATCCATCTGCTGTGGTTCTTGATGTTGTTGTTGTCTTTCCTCTTGATCTTCATTGTATTGTTGAGGTTGTCTGTGCGCATCTGCATCGGTTTCCTGAAGTGATGATGTTTGCGGCGCCTTCTCTTTGTTCCATCTTTCTCGGATGTCTCGTCTGTTTCTTCGCAGGATTTGGCCAGTGTTTGTCATCACTCTGAAAGAATTGGGTTCTTTGCAGACCTGGATAACTGTAGCTGGCTTCCATCTTTGAGTATATTGGTCAGTGATCCACACTGCTTGTCCCTGTTGAAGAAGAGACAATTTGTTGCCCGCATGATGATTGTAGTTTTCAGTCATCTTTTCAGTTTGCTTGGAAAGCTGTTCTCTTTGCTCCTGCAGTGCTGGCTCTTTCCGTGAAGGCAGCAGAGTCGCAATCTTCCTGTTCATCAACATTTCAGCAGGCGATGGAATCTGGTGACTCACTGGGGTTGCACGCAAGTTGAGGAGAGCGAGGTGGATGTCTTGACCAGTTCTCTTGCACTTCTTGATGGTGTTTTTCACAGTTTGGATTTGTCTTTCAATGAACCCATTGGACTGTGGATATCTGGGTGATGAAGTTGTGTGCTGTATTCCCCATGTCCTAGTGAAATCCTGGTAGGCCTTTCCGGTAAACTGGGGACCATTATCACTGATTATAGTATCAGGTTTTCCAAATATTGCAAGAATTTTCTTTGTTTCCTCTGTCACTGCCTCACTGGTTGCTTTCGTCAGAGGGTTAATGACTGGGAACTTTGAAAAGTAGTCTGCAATGATCAAGTATGTTGTGTTGTCCACCTCAAACAGATCAGTTCCAATTTTCTTCCATGGTGCAGATGGGATTTCGTGAGCAGTCAAGGGTTCTTTCTGATTTGCCGGCCGTGTTTCTTGGCAGATGTGGCAGGTTTGTATCATTGTTTCTATATCTTTGTTTATATTAAGCCAGTATACAGACTCTCGTGCCAGGAGTCGTGTCTTCTCGATCCCTTGGTGTGCTCTGTGGAGTTGTTCAAGGATGTCTTTTTGAAGTGTTGGTGGAATGAGAACTTGCGTTCCCTTGAAAATAATCCCGTTTTCAATCGCCAGTTCATCCCTGAAGGACCAGAAACTCCTGATTTCTGCTGGAAGCTCCTTGATATTTGCAGGCCATCCCTGGATGATTATTTCTTTCAGGGTACACAGGACAGAGTCTCTGTTAGTTTCTTCTTGCAGCTGTTCCTGTTTTTCTCTGGAAAAATGGATGAATGCGATTTCATCTGTTTCAATTTCTTCTGGCGTTAGCTCAATGCCGTCCACTCTCATGTCCAGTGGGATGCTGCCCTTGTCTTGGGGGTCTGGAAGTCGAGACAGTGTGTCTGACAGAGTCATTGTGTTTCCAGGTCGGTACATGATCTTGAAGTTGTAGCCCTGAATCTTGTACAGCATTCTTTGTAGGCGTGGCGGAGCTCTGTGAAAGAGCTTTTCTGCGATCATGACTAGAGGCTTGTGATCGGTGATCACGGTGAATGGTCTTCCATACAGGTAAGTTTGAAAGCGTGTGATGCCAAAGACAACTGCAAGCATTTCACGGTCTATGTTTGGGTAGTTGCTTTGAGCGTGGTTTAGTGATTTGGAAGCAAATGCTACTGGGCGGTTGTCTTGGAGCAGGGCTGCACCTACACCTCTTTGACTTGCATCCACTTCTAGTGTCACTGGTTTCTTTGGATTATAGAATGCCAGGCAGGCTTCAGCTGACAAACTCGTTTTCAGCTCCTCAAAACAGTGAATATGATCTTCCTGAATGAGGAATGGTGTGTCTTTCTTGAGAAGGTCTCTCAGTGGTTGTGATTTATCACTGAAATTTGGCAGGAATGAAGCCATGTATGTCATCATACCCAGAAATCTTTGCATGTTTTCTTTGTTCTGAGGCATCGGCATTTCTTGGATGGCTTGTACCTTTGCTGGGTCAGGTCTGATACCCTCACCAGAGTAGATATTTCCAAAAAATGAGATCTCTGATTTTCGGATGTCACATTTTTCAGAGTTGAAAATCAATCCGTTTTCCTCAGCACGTTTCATCAATGCCTTCAGATTGTGCTCATGCTCTTCATCATTTTTGCCATGCACACAGACGTCGTCATGAATGCCAACAACTCCTGGTAGTCCTTCAAGGATTTCATCCATTCTGGCTTGGAAGATGTCCTGAGAAACATTAAGTCCAAATGGTAATCTTCTCCAACAATATCTTCCAAACGGTGTTCGGAATGTTGTGAGAGGTTGACTCTCTGGATCTAGATGGACTGACCAGTAACCAGCTTTGGCATCAAGTTTACTGAATACTCGAGATCCTGCAAATTCAGCATTCAGTTCCTCCAAGGTTGGAATTTTGTGAGGGCATCTCTTGAGTGACTCATTCAGTTTCTTTGGGTCTATACAAATTCTGAGAGATCCATCTTTCTTGGTCGCGAATGCGAGGCTCGAGCACCAGTCTGTATGCTCTGTTATTGGTCTGATGACTTCATCATTTTCCATCTTCTCGAGTTCTTTCCTGAGCTTTTCTTTCACGTGAATCGGACACTTTCTTGGTGGATCTATGAAAGGTTTTGCATCTTTTTTTACATGGAGAGTTGCTGGTTTTTTGAAGTTCCCAATTCTGTCAAACTGATTTGGAAAAGCCTGTTTCAGCTCCTTCGTGTTTGTGATGCGTTCTGAAATATGCTGTTTTTGCATACCACAACAGTTGATGGTCACCAGCTTGAGTTGTTCAGATGTAGGCAGTCCCACTATTGCTGGCCCAGGGACGTCTACAACGTAGAACTTTGCAATCTGGAATTCGCCCTTGTCTCGAATTTGGATCTGGATGCTCCCAATACATGGTATTTCTTTCCCATTGTATGCTGTCAGGCGTACATTTTCCGTTTTCTGAAGCATTGATCTGAACTGTTTTCCATACATTTGTTTGATTACGCGTATCGGTAATGTGTTCCCAGCTGCTCCTGTGTCCACTTTGAGTTTAAGTGTGTGAATGTCTTTCATGTTTGGAATTTTCACATCAAGATTCGCATAGACTTCATGCCGTACTGTTTGACTTGATATCTGGATGCACTGAAAATGGATGCTATCAATGTCCTCTTCAGGCTCAGTATCATTAATGTCATGTACGTACTGTCTTGGTTGCTGATGTTGTCGGTTCCTTCGCTGAGCTGGTGCTTTGTTTTTTCCCGATTGGTTGGAACGACAACATTTTTTCCAATGATTTTTCTTTCCACAGGCATCACACGTAGTTCCAAATGCTGGACACAGTCGTGGTGGGTGGTTCAGACCGCAGTTGCCACATGCAGGTTTCATACGTTGTGTATCAATGTTGACCAGTGGTGCTGCCATTGCTTGCAGCTTGTGTTTGCCGGCTATGATCGCCTCAAATCTTCTTCCTTCAGCTAGAGCTTCTTTGAGGGTGTAGTTTTTTTCTTTGCTCAAAAGTTCTCTTTGGAATGGTTCAATAGGGGTTGATGCTATGATCAGCTCTGTGATGCGTTCCTCTAGCTCTTGTTCTTCAAACTGGCATTTGAGGGCTACTGTGCTGGCTTTCATGCAGAACTCATCCAATGATTCCGTTTCAGATTGCCTCATGCTCATGAGTTGTAGTCGATGAACTCTAAAATTTACATTCATTTGTAGCTGGGACTCGAAAAATTCCCACAGTTTCTTGGGATCTTTTTTGTCTGCATCTGAAAGGCCAGAGGCTTGAAGACGCTTGATACCTTCTGCACCCAGTCCTCTCAGGATCTTCAAGGCTTGTTTTTCTACTTGGTCAATGCCTTCGTCTTGAAAGAAGTATTGCATGGTTTGTTGAAAAATTCCTAGCGCTTCTGCTAGGTTTTCTTCCTGCCAATTCATCTCTGGAATCTTCGCCATGGTGTTGATCAATTTTCCGCTGCCACCATGTTATAAGATCAGTGATAGTCTTGGGCTTTTCGTGCTACGATCTCTCACGAAACTAAACGACGATCGTTGATCCAGCTGTTGTCCTGGTAACTTAGTAACGTAACAAGATTGTATTCTTGAAGAGAAGATCAGTCAAGGGAGTGAACTCAATTATCACAACATCCAACACACCATCAAGACATGTTGATAGAGGGCTACAATTAACTGTCATCCAACACACCATCAAGACATGTTGATAGAGGGCTACAATTAACTGTCATCCAACACACCATCAAGACATGTTGATAGGGGGCTACAATTAACTGTCATCCAACACACCATCAAGACATGTTGATAGGGGCTACAATTAACTCTTATCCATCCAACACACCATCAAGACATGTTGATAGGGGCTACAATTAACTGTCATCCATCACACCATCAAGACATGTTGATAGGGGGCTACAATTAACTGTCATCCAACACACCATCAAGACATGTTGATAGAGGGCTACAATTAACTCTTATCCATCCAACACACCATCAAGACATGTTGATAGAGGGCTACAATTAACTCTTATCCATCCAACACACCATCAAGACATGTTGATAGGGGGCTACAATTAACTGTCATCCATCACACCATCAAGACATGTTGATAGGGGGCTACAATTAACTCTCATCCATCACACCATCAAGACATGTTGATAGGGGGCTGCAATTAACTGTCATCCAACACACCATCAAGACATGTTGATAGAGGGCTACAATTAACTCTTATCCATCCAACACACCATCAAGACATGTTGATAGGGGGCTACAATTAACTCTTATCCATCCAACACACCATCAAGACGACGGCTTGGAGCTCCCGTCGATTCTTCATCCTTCCTGTCGACAAGCTTTGCAGTGACGACTTGGAGTCTGTTAGGATGATCACAGCCGGGGGAGGTTGTGGCATGTCGTTGATGGTAACGCAGGCCTTTAAAATGGCGTTGAGTTCGGCGGTAAAAATGCTGATCCCTTTGGGTTGTCGGTACTGCTTGGTGGTTTTGTAACCGAATGATGAGGGCGTGAACTGTTCATCGCTTTTATAGCTTGGTCAATCACCGAGGATAGTAGTACTTCAGTTTTACGTCTGTTCACAAATGTGATATTAGATGAAGAAGAGAGAGAGAGAGAGAGAGAGAGAGAGAGAGAGAGAGAGAGAGAGAGAGAGAGAGAGAGAGAGACATACATGTCTGTGACTATGTTGTCTGCATAATGCGGTTATCTAAGTGCATATAAATGTACCTCTAAACATCTCTACAACATGCCAATAATAATAATAATAATAATAATAATAATAATAACCATAATAATAATGATGATAATGATGATGATAATAATAATAATAATAATAATAATACGTTAAGTTCGTAAATCAAGGTCCACTTCCTCGTTTTTGTCATCGTTAATATTGACAGGCCTACTTATATAGCGCCTACCTCTGGTGCCGATACAGAAAACACCACAAAAATACATTGCTTGGTGTGGCTGATAAAAAGTACTCATTTAATTAATTATGAACACGTAAACAGCATTCCTCATTTACAAGTGAAAAATGTACACCAATACGGACATTTCATTTGAATAATTTTATACATTAAAACTTCATGCCTTAAAACTACATACACAAACGAAGCAACACGAAGGAGGCCACCTACTTCGCGGCCACCACACCAACGCTAAACCGGGACAAGGGGAGACACATCCTTGGCTATGTCTGGAGTGGCACTGTCTTCATCTGTCCGTGGGCAGGGGTGGTTGGGTCTGTGGGGTGTCTCGGCAGCTGGAGGGTGGTGTTTTTCGCCGGTGGGCTCTGCAGTCATGAAATACGGGCTGGTACACCCATGGGGATGCTACTTTAAGGCTGTTATGAGCTGCATCCTGTAGTCTAATTTACCTCTGTTCAGGAGCAGTTATGTCCCTTGATATCTTAATGGAGTGTCTTGCGCGTGCCTGTACCCATCGTCAACACAGCGCAGGCCTCCAAGCGTGGTACAGGACTGCTCTAAAGGCAGGTGAAGACAGTGCTTCTCTGGGTCCTCCCCAGCACCTTCGGGTGTTTCTTTTTCTTTCGCTATGAGGACGTAAAATTCAACTATTTTCACGCCCTCATTGACACAACGGGCCTGCCCACCTGGGTAGAGCCCACTGACGGAGCGTCCTGCTGGTGCGTCTCATTCAGTCGCTTCTCTCGTGTCGTTCAGTCCAGTAGGCCTATCAGTGATTCAGCTTTTCACTCAATCTTTTGTTTCTTTCATTTTTCACTCCCCCCCTCCCCCTTCCCCCATTTATTAGCTGTGCGTGCAAACACCAAGCAGACCACATGCGCCCTTCTTCAATTTTCATATTTAATAGTTTTTACATTGTTGGTGCGAGCTCTCTCTCTCTGTCTCTGTCTCTCTGTCTCTCTGTCTGTCTGTCTGTCTGTCTGTCTCTCTCTCTCTCTCCTCTCTCTCTCTCTCTCTCTCTCTCTCTCTCTCTCTCTCTCTCTCTCTCTCTCTGTGTGATGTTAATCGGATTGTTGTTTTTGTTTGCTTTAACTATTTGGCAAAGCCATTATGTAGATGGGGCATTACGTTATGCAAGCTGTCAGCTACAGTGCCTGTGAAATTTGAAGCCGTCATATGTGTGTGTGTGTGTGTGTGTGTGTGTGTGTGTGTGTGTGTGTGTGTGTGTGTGTGTGTGTGCGTATGCGCGTGCGCGCGCGGAGCATTTCGCCACCCGTCATCGTCTATCAGCAGATCCATTGGCCAGCGAAGGTGAGTGAAGTGCATGGGTAGTGTGTCGTACTGTATGTACAGTGGTCGACTGTTGAATCATGGAATAATTAACTGGCATACTATACTGCGCATTGACTGTTCAAAGTGGCACGGTATTGCACAAGTACTGCCGCTAGGCATGAATAAGCATGTTGTTAGGTGTTTCAATGGGGAGAAATAAAACAAAACACTTTTTGGTGGTTTCTCCGGCATGCTTGGTACGGAAAGAAAGAAAGAAAGAAACAAAACAAAGAAGGTCGCCACGAGTTGGCCATTTTGCTTGCGCTTATCGGGGTTTGAGTCAGGGCAACGCAACCTAAATGATAACTATAACAGTGGTGTGGGACATGATATGCACACTCACATACACTGCAGGTGCGCGCGCACGCACGCAAGCTCACACACACACACACACACACACACACACACACACACACACACACACACACACACACACACACTTACACACACACACATACACACACACACACTTACACACACACACTTACACACACACAACACACACACACACACACACACACACACACACACACACACACACACACACACACAGGGATTTTTCAAAGATTTTAATCCTGTGACCCCTTTTGGGGCATGGAGGACTTGAAACAAGTCAAACAAATAGAAATGAAACAAATTAAACATCCAAATTTTCCCTATAGGCCTAATGAACGCACTGAACGTAACGGTATACAATTTTACTGAGTTTTAAAAACTTCGCTAAGTTTAGCAACACTTTCTTACCAACACACACACACACACACACACACACACACACACACACACACACACACATACACCACACACACACACACACACACACACACACACACACACACACACTCACAAACACACGCTGGCGCTCGTGCATGCGCGCGCGTGTGTGTGTATGTGCGCACGCACGAGGGTAGTGTGCG
>CM031606.1:95012528-95020028 GCA_018398815.1 Conus ventricosus
GTGGGCATTCTGTCCCAAGGCCAGCACTAGTCACAGTCGCCCCCACCCAGGCAGACTTGTCATGACTGGTGTATGCCGTCAGCTTGGCAGACGCCTCTCAGCTTTCTGTGGTGGATCACTGCATGTGCTTGTATTTTGCTGTATGTTTGCCTAATTCTCTTTTTGTGTCGGAAATTTGAGCCTCGATCCTGTAACATAAAAGTCGTTTTGGGCAAATGATCGCCAGCCTTGAGGTGGTCTTTAAAATGGATGTGGTCTGTTTCTCTCTACCACTGTACCAGGGATAAACTTCAAACTGATTTTTTTTTAAAATCGGAGTGTATAAGTGTAACTGCAGAGTTTCAAACAAATTGTGAAGAAAGTCACTGCTTACCTGGGAAGATGCGGCACTACCATTTGAAGGAAAGGCCATGTATTATAATTGGAAATTGTTGCTTACTAATAAATTCAAAGATTTGTTTCCCTTTTCCTGTATAAGCGTATTCTATCTTGCTCAGTGACTGGGGCACAGAGGACAGTTTGAGTTGTGTTGTGGCCCTCTGACAGTTTGGGTTGTGTTGTGGCCCTCTGACAGTTTGAGTTGTGTTGTGGCCTTTTGACAGTTTGAGTTGTGTTGTGGCCTTTTGACAGTTTGGGTTGTGTTGTGGCCCTCTGACAGTTTGGGTTGTGTTGTGGCCTTTTGACAGTTTGAGTTGTGTTGTGGCCTTTTGACAGTTTGAGTTGTGTTGTGGCCTTTTGACAGTTTGGGTTGTGTTGTGGCCCTCTGACAGTTTGAGTTGTCTTGTGGCCTTTTGACAGTTTGAGTTGTGTTGTGGCCTTTTGACAGTTTGGGTTGTGTTGTGGCCCTCTGACAGTTTGAATTGTGTTGTGGCCTTTTGACAGTTTGGGTTGTGTTGTGGCCCTCTGACAGTTTGAGTTGTGTTGTGGCCCTCTGACAGTTTGGGTTGTGTTGTGGCCCTCTGACAGTTTGGGTTGTGTTGTGGCCCTCTGACAGTTTGAGTTGTATTGTGGCCTTTTGACAGTTTGGGTTGTGTTGTGGCCCTCTGACAGTTTGAGTTGTATTGTGGCCCTCTGACAGTTTGGGTTGTGTTGTGGCCCTCTGACAGTTTGAGTTGTGTTGTGGCCCTCTGACAGTTTGGGTTGTGTTGTGGCCCCCTGACAGTTTGAGTTGTGTTGTGGCCCTCTGACAGTTTGAGTTGTGTTGTGGCCCTCTGACAGTTTGAGTTGTGTTGTGGCCCTCTGACAGTTTGAGTTGTGTTGTGGCCCTCTGACAGTTTGAGTTGTGTTGTGGCCCTCTGACAGTTTGGGTTGTGTTGTGGCCCTCTGACAGTTTGGGTTGTGTTGTGGCCTTTTGACAGTTTGAGTTGTGTTGTGGCCCTCTGACAGTTTGGGTTGTGTTGTGGCCTTTTGACAGTTTGGGTTGTGTTGTGGCCCTCTGACAGTTTAGGTTGTGTTGTGGCCCTCTGACAGTTTGGGTTGTGTTGTGGCCTTTTGACAGTTTGGGTTGTGTTGTGGCCCTCTGACAGTTTGGGTTGTGTTGTGGCCCTCTGACAGTTTGGGTTGTGTTGTGGCCCTCTGACAGAAGAAAACTCTGATGTTTCAGGGTCGTGTCTGTCAACATCAGCCGTTCTGCGCCATGTCTGAACCGGAGCAGATCCAGCCCAAGGTGATGGACAACGAGGAGTGGATCAACCGATGGGACAAGCGTGCCATCGGCTTCCACAAGGAGTTCATCCACCCGTACGTGTGTCATTGTCTTGTCACGCTGGCATCTGCCTGGGGATGGAGGAAGGAGGGGGGTGGGGTGGGGGGGGGGGGGTGGGGGGAGGAGGAGGGGGGGGGGGAGAGAAGAAAGGGAGATGGCAGTCCCAGGAAAGTCTGTGACTCGTCAAAGGTAGTTCCATAACAAAGCTTTTTTTTTTATTTTTTAAGTTAACATGGTTTGCTTAGAAATAACAAATAAGTGGGATAATGTTTGCACCAGTTTTGAGATAATTACATTGCCATAACTCCAAATGAATACTGCTTACCCTGTCTCCTTGTTTGTCTGTGTGCGCTGTGTTGGCATGTCTGGTGGTGGGCAGTTTGTTGTAAGCAGCATTCATAAATTTGAAGTCATGGCCATGTCATTATCTCATCATGGGAGCAAAATTCACCCTGCTTTTTCGTTATTTTGCTTTTTACAATTCCGTGTCTCATAAAAAGATTCCCATTTATATAACAAAGCTTGTCATTTAGTTTTGAAGTTAACGTTCTACTCTGCTTGGTATAACAATGGTCTAAGGTTTGGGAATGAACATTTGCTTGTTATTGCTAAAGCCTTTAATTGGAAAGTCAACACTCTGCTTTTGTTGCTATGACAAAGCTCTTTTGGTTTATACCCTCCATTCACCAAGTGTTCACCACTGGCTGTTAGGGCCACAGTGCTTTATACATGCCATTCCACAGTGGCAGATTGGCTTGGTCCTGAAAAAAGCAACTCCCAGCAAGGGTGTTAACTGGTATGAAGGACGCAGTGTGGTAGACACTGACTTTGCGCATGACGTGGTGGTGATGCTGGGCAGTCCTGGGTGTCTGCAAGAACCAGTGGATGCTGTTGGTGAGCTGTAGGAGATCTCAATGATCCCACAGCAGAAGAAAGACAAAGAGCATGAGTTAATACAGCCGTCACACACAAAGAGGTGCATTCGTAGGCACAACAAGATTGATGTCTTCAAAGATGACATGTATCTAGGAAGCTTCTTCAATATCCATGAAGGAATGACCAAATGGAAGTTGGGAAAAACTTCAGCTGAATGGATTCAATGCAGCAAAGTCTGGTTGAACAAAAATGAAAACCAAGATGAGATTTTATTTTTTCACTTTCATGTCACTGAATGTGCTGTCAGCCTTATAAAATTGAACAGGTGCAAAACATGGCGTCTGAAAAATGCCCAAGAGAAGAAGCCTGACGCTTTTGACTCACGCTGCAGCAGAAAGATCAGGGCGTAGAGTGACTCCAAGTCGCAAAGTGCTGCAGTCACTCTCTGGTGTTGTCTGTCCTGTTCAGAAGGGGCGGGGCCATGCTGGGCCATGTAGCCTCTCCTCCACCCTCACGTCTGGCAAACCACAAGCCAGGTACCTCGACGGACACCCGGAGGAAGAAGATGAAGAGGAGGGAGAAAACTGAACTGGCAACAGATCGTCCGGCGTGACCTCCAAGACATGGACAGGAGGTAGAGTGACCTCTGACTGCTGACCGACCAGCTGGCGAGGGATGACCACGTCCAGCGTCGGACAGTGCAGGACGTTCCACCTCAAAGACAGGACTGCCAAGACAGCAGCGTCTGGCACACACTGATTCCCCTGACAGGACTGCCAAGACAGCAGCGTCTGGCACACACTGATTCACCTGACAGCACTGCCAAGACAGCAGCATCTGGCACACACTGATTCCCCTGACAGCACTGCCAAGACAGCAGCGTCTGGCACACACTGATTCCCCTGACAGGACTGCCAAGACAGCAGCATCTGGCACACACTGATTACCCTGACAGGACTGCCAAGACAGCAGCATCTGGCACACACTGATTACCCTGACAGGACTGCCAAGACAGCAGCATCTGGCACACACTGATTCCCCTGACAGGACTGCCAAGACAGCAGCGTCTGGCACACACTGATTCCCCTGACAGACTGCCAAGACAGCAGCATCTGGCACACACTGATTCCCCTGACAGGACTGCCAAGACAGCAGCGTCTGGCACACACTGATTCCCCTGACAGGACTGCCAAGACAGCAGCGTCTGGCACACACTAATTCCCCTGACAGGACTGCCAAGACAGCAGCGTCTGGCACACACTGATTCCCCTGACAGGACTGCCAAGACAGCAGCGTCTGGCACACACTGATTCCCCTGACAGGACTGCCAAGACAGCAGCGTCTGGCACACACTAACTCCCCTGACAGCACTGCCAAGACAGCAGCGTCTGGCACACACTGATTCCCCTGACAGGACTGCCAAGACAGCAGCGTCTGGCACACACTGATTCCCCTGACAGGACTGCCAAGACAGCAGCGTCTGGCACACACTGATTCCCCTGACAGGACTGCCAAGACAGCAGCGTCTGGCACACACTGATTCCCCTGACAGCACTGCCAAGACAGCAGCGTCTGGCACACACTGATTCACCTGACAGGACTGCCAAGACAGCAGCGTCTGGCACACACTGATTCCCCTGACAGCACTGCCAAGACAGCAGCGTCTGGCACACACTGATTCCCCCGACAGGACTGCCAAGACAGCAGCGTCTGGCACACACTGATTCCCCTGACAGCACTGCCAAGACAGCAGCGTCTGGCACACACTGATTCGCCTGACAGGACTGCCAAGACAGCAGCGTCTGGCACACACTGATTCACCTGACCAGGGACTGATCCTGGGCTAACCTGTGTTGGCAGACAGCTAATGACTTTCAGTGGAAAAAAGAAAAAAAGTTTGTTTTTTTTCAGACCTCAGCAAGAGAGATTTACACACAGAAAAGATCTGGTCATGCCCTTTAAAGATTCAACGCTCCGTGCAAGCACCTGGTGTGTCAAACAAGGTAACACCCTCTAGGCACAGTCAAACAAGGTAACGCCCTCTAGGCACAGTCAAACAAGGTAACACCCTCTAGGCACAGTCAAACAAGGAAACACCCTCTAGGCACAGTCAAACAAGGTAACACCCTCTTGATACAGTCCAACAAGGTAACACGCTCTAGGCACAGTCAAACAAGGTAACACCCTCTAGGCACAGTCAAACAAGGTAACGCCCTCTAGGCACAGTCAAACAAGGTAACACCCTCTAGGCACAGTCAAACAAGGTAACGCCCTCTAGGCACAGTCAAACAAGGTAACGCCCTCTAGGCACAGTCAAACAAGGTAACACCCTCTAGGCACAGTCAAACAAGGTAACACCCTCAAGGCACAGTCCAACAAGGTAACGCCCTCTAGGCACAGTCAAACAAGATAACGCCCTCTAGCACAGTCAAACAAGGTAACACCCTTTAGACACTGGGAGATATGGAAATGAGGCTGGCTTTACTGAGCAACCCCACCCCCATGTCCCTCCCGTTTGCCGGCTTGAATGCCATGATGCACCCAGCCAGCCGGCCTTGTTCGTTGCTGAGTGATGTGCCTGTTGTGTCGTCCATGGGATTTGTGAGTGACACGGGGAATGGTTGATGTGTCATTTCAGGGTCTTGGAGAAGCACGTCGGCCTCATAGAAGATGGCAGGTCCAACCTCAGAATCCTTGTTCCCCTGTGTGGAAAGTCCTGGGACATGAAGTGGTGAGTCATCATCACCGTCGTCATCATCATCATCATCATCACCATCATCATCATCATCATCACCACCATCATCATCATCAGCTTCATCATCATCTCCATCATCATCATCATCATCATCATCATCATCATCATCATCATCATTATTATCATCATCATCATCATCACCATCATCATCATCATTAGCAGCAGCAGCAACAGTTTGGCGTTTAGACTCCGTGTGAAAAACTTGTTTCCAAATTTTCAGGTCACCAAAATGCTTTGAAGGTCACACTATAAAACAACACACACACACACACACACACACACACACACACACACACACACACACACACACACACACACACACACATGCTATGTAATGTTAATTAGAATAATAAATTTTGTACAATCATTTTGATGTAATTATGATCCTTTGAATGTGTTAATTACTTCATTTTTTTTCTCTTCATAATGTGTTGATATATATGTTGATTTTGTTTGTTTGTTTGTTCAGTGATTATTTTTGTGAGGGCAGGATGAAAAAAAGTTGTAAAGCTTATTCTTGAACCTTCAATAAACATAATTTTGACTTTACACACACACACACACACACACACGCACACGCACACACACGGAGAAAGAGACGGAGACAGATCAGAAAAGAGGTGCTTATGATAAAGTTAGTGAAACACTCCAGATTATGCTCAACATTATTCATGCAGATTCATGTTCCAATATCAGTAAAGTGGTACCAACTATAATGAATGGAATATGAACACCCCTACAATCAGGACTTTAACAGTGAAACATGATGTGTGGGATGACATCTTTGATAACCATGACAGAACAAGTTAGTGTTGAAATACTCTATTGCTTGACTTGTATTCCAGTCGTCGTGCAATGATCGTTGGAAGCCAGGTGACAAACAAGAGGCAGTTGATGAACGTTCATGGAACTTTTGATGAAACTATGCAGACTGGCTAGTTGGGCTGTGTGCAGTACATTCATATGTCCACACTGGAGCCATTTTAATCATCAGAACCAGTTATGTTCCATGGATTTTGCTTGGCGTTTGTTCCATTCACTGAAGTATCACCTGCAAGCCACAGATGTACTGAGGATTTTGATTCTAGAAACCTGACTTTCATACAGATTATTTCCATGTTTTGGGTTTTTTTTTTTTTTTTTTGCGCTTGGTGGAATCACATGATCTTGTGGTCCAATCATAGACTGGCTAGTCTGTTTTGATGACTTATGCTGGTTTTCAGTAGAGAAGGGTTGTTAAGCGGAAGTTATTCATCAATTCAGAATGTAGTAAAATGTCAAAGACAGTTACATTTTTTACGATGTTGACTGTGATGAATTAAATGAAAGTGCTTTTGCAAGGCATGCTGCTTGGAGTTGTCATGCTTACAGGAGAAAATCATTGCATCACAGTAAATTCTGGTATGTTTCAGTGATGCCCTGGCCTGAATTTCATCACTGCAGATGGGAATTTATACATCTCTCTCTCTCTCTCTCTCTCTCTCTCTCTCTCTCTCTCTCTCTCTCTCTCTCTCTCTCTCTCTCTGTGTCTCTGTCTCTGCTTCTGTAGCTGTCTCTGCCTCTCACTTTCTCTCTCTCTCTCTTACAAAGAATTTGCATGGTTTGCTGAAGGATTTTGTTACCAAAGAGGAAAGCTCCAGTTTTCCAAATGAAGGGATTCATTGCATTGTAGGAAACGGAAAGTCACACACTGAGAACATGTCCAGAAGTGTCTCACTACATGGAGACACTCTGTTCTGGTTCTTCCTATGAAAGTCTGGATTCTCACTGAATACAAGCACATGCTGATTACATCATTGCTGCGGCTGCTGCTTGAATTGTTGTACATTATAATTTGACATCTTTGAATACCCCAGTACTGTTGAATGGCTTTCTGACGTCTTCAGACACGCTGGGAACCTGACTTGTTTGACCTTCAGCTGTCTTTTGCTCTGTCTCTTTCTACTGCCAGAGATTTGTGGACTTCATGGTGCTTTGTGATGAGTTGTGATGGCTGTGTGTTTTTCTTGTGGAAAGAAGGGTGTAGTGAATACCAGAGATACAGAGTGGTATGAATTTGTCCCCGTTCTGAAGTTGTCATAAACCTTTAGAGTTGCTATATTGTCTGGTTTGTAGTGTGTATTGCAGGCCAGTTGATCGTGGTCACACTGTTAATTGGGTGGAG
>CM031606.1:95025028-95067528 GCA_018398815.1 Conus ventricosus
GGTGAACATGGTGTGTCACTGTGTCAGGTAGGTGTGAGATGGTGTGTCACTGTGTCAGACGGGTGGTGAACATGGTGTTCATTGTGTCAGGTGGGTGGTGAAGATGGTGTGTCACTGTGTCAGGCGGTGGTGAAGATGGTGTGTCACTGTGTCAGGTGGTGGTGAAGATGGTGTGTCACTGTGTCAGTGGGTGGTGAGATCGTGTGTCACTGTGTCAGGTAGGTGGTGAAGATGGTGTGTCAGTGTGGGGGGTGAACATGGTGTGTCACTGTGTCAGGTAGGTGGTGAAGATGGTGTGTCAGTGTGTCAGGTGGGTGGTGAAGATGTGTGTCACTGTGTCAGGTAGGTGGTGAAGATGGTGTGTCAGTGGGTGTGAAGATGTGTGTCATTGTGTCAGTAGTGGTGAAGATGGTGTGTCACTCTGTCAGGTGTGGTCAGGGTACGGTGGTGTGTGAAGTGTGTTGTCAGGTTGTGGTGGTGTGTGTTGTTGTCAGGTATGGTGGGCATGTGTGTGTTTTTGTTGTCAGGTACGGTGGGCTGTTGTGTTGTTGTCAGGTATGTGGGCTGTGTGTGTTGTTGTCAGGTACGGTGGGCTGTGTGTGTTGTTGTCAGGTATGGTGGCTGTGTGTGTTGTTGTCAGGTATGGGTTGGGCTGTGTGTGTTGTTGTCAGGTATGGTGGGCTGTGTGTGTTGTCAGGTATGATGGGCTGTGTGTGTTGTCAGGTATGGTGGGCTGTGTTTGTTGTCAGGTATGGTGGGCTCTGTTTGTTGTCAGGTATGTGGGCTGTGTTTGTTAGGTATTGTGGGCTGTGTGTGTTGTCAGGTATGGTGGGCTGTTGTATTGTGTCAGGTATGGGGGCTGTGTGTGTTGTCAGGTATGGTGGGCTGTGTTTGTTTTTCATGTATGGTGGTTGTGTGTTGTTGTCAGGTATGGTGGGCTGTGTGTGTTGTCAGTATGGTGGGCTGTGTGTGTTGTTGTCAGGTTATGGTGGGCTGTGTGTGTTGTCAGGTATGGTGGGCTGTGTTTGTTTTCATGTATGGTGGGTTGTGTGTGTTGTTGTCGGTATGGTGGGCTGTGTTTGTTGTCAGGTATTGTGGGCTGTGTGTGTTGTCAGGTATTGTGGGCTGTGTGTGTTGTTGTCAGGTATGGTGGGCTGTGTTTGTTGTCAGGTATTGTGGGCTGTGTGTTGTCAGGTATTGTGGGCTGTGTATGTTGTCAGGTATGGTGGGCTGTGGTGTGTCAGGTATTGTGGCTGTGTGTGTTGTTGTCAGGTATTGTGGGCTGTGTGTGTTGTCAGGTATGGTGGGCTGTGTTTGTTGTCAGGTATGGTGGGCTGTGTTTGTTGTTGTCAGGTATGGTGGGCTGTGTTTTGTTGTTGTCAGGTATGGTGGACTGTGTGTGTTGTTGTCCGTATGGTGGGCTGTGTTTGTTGTCGGTATGGGGGCTGTGTGTGTTGTCAGGTATGGTGGCTGTGTGTTGTCAGTATGGTGGGCTGTTTGTTGTCGGTATGGTGGGCTGTGTGTTGTCGGTATGATGGGCTGTGTGTGTTGTCAGGTATGGTGGGCTGTGGTGTGGTCAGGTATGGTGGGGCTGTGTGTGTTGTCAGGTATGGTGGGCTGTGTGTTGTTGTCGGTATGCTGGGCTGTGTGTGTTGTCAGGTGTGGTGGGCTGTGTTTGTTGTTGTCAGTATGGTGGGCTGTGTGTGTTGTCAGGTATGGTGGGCTGTGTGTGTTGTCAGGTATGGTGGCTGTGTGTTGTCAGGTATGGTGGGCTGTGTTTGTTGTCAGTATGGTGGGCTGTGTGTTGTCAGGTATGATGGGCTGTGTGTGTTGTCCAGGTATGTGGGCTGTGTTTGTTGTTGTCAGGTATGGTGGGCTGTGTGTTGTCAGGTATGGTGGGCTGTGTGTTGTCAGGTAATGGTGGGCTGTGTGTGTTGTCAGGTGTGGTGGGCTGTGTTTGTTGTTGTCAGGTATGGTGGGCTGTGTTTGTTGTCAGTATGGTGGGCTGTGTGTGTTGTCAGTATGGTGGGCTGTGGTGTGTTGTCAGGTATGGTGGGCTGTGTGTGTTGTTGTCAGGTATGGTGGGCTGTGTGTTATCAGGTATGGTGGGCTGTGTGTGTTGTCAGGTATGATGGGCTGTGTGTGTTGTCGGGTATGGTGGGCTGTGTTTATTGTCAGGTATGGTGGGCTGTGTTTGTTGTCAGTATGGTGGGCTGTGTTTGTTGTCGGGTATTGTGGGCTGTGTTGTCAGGTATGGAGGGCTGTGTGTGGTGTTGTCAGGTATGGGGGCTGTGTGTGTTGTCAGGTATGGTAGGCTGTGTGTGTTGTCAGGTATGGTGGGCTGTGTTTGTTGTTTTCAGGTATGGTGGGCTGTGTGTGTTGCCAGGTATGGGGCTGTGTTGTTGTCAGGTATGGTGGGCTGTGTGTGTTGTCAGGTATGGTGGGCTGTGTGGTTGTCAGTTATGGTGGGCTGTGTGTGTTGTTGTCAGGTATGGTGGGCTGTGTTTGTTTTCAGGTAAGGTGGGCTGTGTGTGATGTTGTCAGGTGTGGTGGGCTGTGTGTGTTGTTGTCAGGTATGGTGGCTGTGTGTGTTGTCAGGTATTGTGGACTGTGTGTGTTGTTGTCAGGTATGGTGGGCTGTGTGTGTTGTCAGGTATGGTGGGCTGTGTGTGTTGTCAGGTATGGTGGCTGTGTTTGTTGTCAGGTATGGTGGCTGAGTTTGTTGTTGTCAGGTATGGTGGGCTGTGTTTGTTGTTGTCAGGTATGGTGGGCTGTGTTTGTTGTTGTCAGGTATGGTGGGCTGTGTGTTGTCAGGTATGGTGGGCTGTGTTTGTTGTTGTCAGGTATGGTGGGCTGTGTGTTGTCAGGTATGATGGCTGTGTGTGTTGTCAGGTATGGTGGCTGTGTGTTGTTGTCAGGTATGGTGGGCTGTGTGTGTTGTCAGGTATGTGGGTGTGTGTGTTGTCAGGTATGGTGGCTGTGTGTTGTCAGGTATGGTGGGCTGTGTTTGTTGTCAGGTATGGTGGGCTGTGTGTTGTGAGGTATGGTGGGCTGTGTTGTTGTCAGGTATGGTGGGCTGTGTTTGTTGTCAGGTATGGTGGGCTGTGTTTGTTGTCAGGTATGGTGGTGTGTGTTGTTGTCAGGTATGGTGGGCTGTGTGTTGTCAGGTAGGTGGGCTGTGTTTGTTGTTGTCAGGTATGGTGGGCTGTGTGTGTTGTCAGTATGAGGGCTGTGTGTGTTGTCGGGTATGGTGGGCTGTGTTTGTTGTTGTCAGGTATGGTGGGCTGTGTTTGTCAGGTATGGTGGGCTGTGTTTGTTGTCGGGTATTGTGGGCTGTGTTGTCAGGTATGGAGGGCTGTGTGTGTTGTTGTCAGGTATGGGGGCTGTGTGTGTTGTCATGTATGGTGGGCTGTGTGTGTTGTCAGGTATGAGGCTGTGTGTGTTGTCAGGTATGGTGGGCTGTGTTTGTTGTTTGTCAGTATGGTGGGCTGTGTTTGTTGTTGTCAGGTATGGTGGGCTGTGTGTGGTGTTGTCCGGTATGGTGGCGTGTTTGTTGTCGGGTATGGGGGCTGTGTGTGTTGTCAGGTATGGTGGCTGTGTGTTGTCAGGTATGGTGGGCTGTGTTTGTTGTCAGGTATGGTGGGCTGTGTGTTGTCAGGTATGGTGGGCTGTGTGTGTTGTTGTCAGGTGTGGTGGGCTGTGTGTGTTGTTGTCAGGTGTGGTGGGCTGTGTGTGTTGTTGTCAGGTATGGTGGGCTGTGTGTGTTGTTGTCAGGTATGGTGGGCTGTGTGTGTTGAGCTGTTTTTGTTAGGTATACTAAGCTGTGTTTGTTTTCAGGTATGGTGGGGTCATGCAGGCCATGATGACCCCTGACTGCAGGTACCTCCTGTCTGCTTTACAGTATGATGAACCAGATATGCCGTGGGTCATGGGACAGATGGTGGTGGTTTAGTGTGTGTATGGATGTATGTAAGTATATTACAGTGAAAAATGTTTTCTGTGTTTGATGAACATCACAAGTTGATCCAAGGCTCAGGGAGTCTCCACTAATTTGTAAGTTTTCTGCTTAACCGATCTTGATGATGTGATGGACGTCTTGATGTACCTGTTTGATGAACAGTTGAAGGGGACTCTGAAGGCAGGCATCCGTGCCTCTTGTTTATTAGGTCAGTGATCTGGAAGGCTCAGAGGTTTGTGAGGAAAGGGTGGAGGCAAGCATGGTGTATTGCATTCCTCACTTGGGTCATTCTGGATAGATCCCGTTCCTCATTTGGGTCATTCTGTAGAGATCCCATTCCTCACTTGGGTCATTCCGGATAGATCCCATTCCTGACTTGGTCATTCTGGATAGATCCCATTCCTGACTTGGGTCATTCCGGATAGATCCCATTCCTGACTTGGTCATTCCGGATAGATCCCATTCCTGACTTGGGTCATTCTGTAGAGATCCCATTCCTGACTTGGGTCATTCTGGATAGATCCCATTCCTGACTTGGGTCATTCTGTAGAGATCCCATTCCTGACTTGGGTCATTCTGTAGAGATCCCATTCCTGACTTGGGTCATTCCGATAGATCCCATCCACATCTTATGAGATCATATATTTAACATTCAGTAGCTATATGATATGATATCAGCTGATATTAACATTCAGTAGCTGTCGTGGTAAAGGCGTTAGCATGGCAGACTCCCAACTGGTAAGTTTGTGGTTTGATTCCCATCAGACCAGTGGGATTTTTCTGTGTGACTAAGCAGTTATTGTCGTCAGTAGGGACTTAGTAGGTGGTGCCCTGCGTATGTTGGATCAGAACAGGCGCCACTGAACTCCACCGAAGTGACTTGGCGACTGTGCAGGGCCTCCTCTAGGTGCCACATGATGACTTCACGTTGCTCCCTGTGGATTGCTGTTCCCGGGCTGCGGCGGGACGGCCAGACTGCTGTGGAGAGGGGGTTAGAATGAGCAGTGTTGGGTGTAGTGCCGCTTGGTGCTACAGAACGTCGCACAGCAAAAACACACACTCATGCATGCACGTACGTGCACGCGCAGGCACACATGCACACACACACACACACACACACACACACACACACACACACACACACTCGCACACACACGCACGTATATGCACATAGACACACACACAATGCTACGCATACGCATTCGCACATACACACACACACACACACACACACGCACACACACACACACACACACATTCAGTTGCTGTCTTGTGTGAGGTCAAGTGATGTATAATATTCATTAGCGACCTGTTGTGAAATAACTGATGTTTTGCATTCAGTAGCAATTTGTTATCAGGTCAACAGATGTTTGACATTTAGTCATTGTGTTGTCAGATCAACTAATGTTTGAGATTTAGTCACTGTCTGTTGTCAGATCAACTGATGTTTGACATTTAGTCACTGTCTGTTGTCAGATCAACTGATGTTTGACATTTAGTCACAGTCTGTTGTCAGATCAACTGATGTTTGACATTTAGTCACTGTTGTCAGATCAAGTGATTTTTGTCATTTAGTCAGTCTGTTTTCAGATCAACTGATGTTTGTCATTTAATCACTGTGTTGTCAGATCAACTGATGTTTGACATTTAGTCATTGTCTGTTGTCCTATCAACTGATGTTTGACATTTAGTCATTGTTGTCAGATCAAATGATTCTTGTCATTTAGTCACTGTCTGTTGTCAGATCAACTGATGTTTGTCATTTAGTCACTGTCTTGTCAGATCAACTGATGTTTGACATTTAGTCACTGTCGTCAGATCAACTGATGTTTGTCATTTAGTCACTGTGTTCTCAGATCAACTGATGTTTGACATTTATTCACTGTCTGTTGTCAGATCAACCAATGTTTGACATTTAGTCACTGTCTGTTGTCAGATCAACTGATGTTTATCATTTAGTTATCATGTTCTCAGATCAACTGATGTTTGACATTCAGTCACTGTCTGTTGTCGGATCAACTGATGTTTGACATTTAGTCACTATATGTTGTGAGATCAACTGATGTTTGACATTCAGTCACTGTCTGTTGTCAGATCAACATGATGTTTGACATTTAGTCACTATATGTTGTGAGATCAACTGATGTTTGACATTTAGTCACTGTCAGTTGTCAGATCAACGATGTTTGACATTCAGTCACTGTCTGTTGTCAGATCAACAGATACTTGACATTTAGTCACTGTCTGTTGTCGATCAACAGTTTATTGACTTTCAGTCACTGTCTGTTGTCAGATCAACAGATACTTGACATTTAGTCACTGTCTGTTGTGAGATAAACTGATGTTTGACATTTAATCACTGTCTGTTGTCAGATCAACAGATGTTTGAGATTTATTTCGTCTGTTGTCAGATCAACAGATGTTTGACATTTAGTCACTGTTGTTGTCAGATCAATGATGTTTGACATTTAGTCACTATCTGTTGTCAGATCAACTGATGTTTGACATTTAGTCACTGTCTGTCGTCAGATCAACTGATGATTTGACATTCATTCACTTGTTGTCAGATCAACAGATGTTTGACATTCAGTCACTGTCATTTTGTGAGATCAACAGTATTTGCCCTTTTTAGTCACTGTATTTGTGAGATCAACTGATGTTTGACATTTAGTCACTGTGTTGTCAGATCAACTGATGTTTGACATTTAGTCACTGTCTGTTGTCAATCAACAGATGTTTGACATTTAATCACTGTCTGTTGTCAGATCAACAGATGTTTGACATTTAGTATTGTCTGTTGTCAGATCAAGTGATGTTTGACATTAGGTCACTGTCTGTTGTCAGATCAACAGATGTTTGACATTTGGTCACTGTCTGTTGTCGGATCAACTGATGTTTGACATTTAGTCACTGATGTTAGATCAACTGATGTTTGACATTTAGTCACTGTTGTTGTCAGATCAACTGATGTTTGACATTTAGTCACTGTTG
This sequence comes from Conus ventricosus, assembly GCA_018398815.1. NCBI lineage: Eukaryota > Metazoa > Mollusca > Gastropoda > Neogastropoda > Conidae > Conus > Conus ventricosus. The sequence continues at coordinate 95,031,978 of CM031606.1, forward strand.
TCAGATCAACTGATGTTTGACATTTAGTTACTGCTGTGTCAGATCAACTGATGTTTGACATTTAGTCACTGTTGTTAGATCAACTGATGTTTGACATTGAGTCATTTGTTGTCAGAACAACTGATGTTTGATTTTAGTCACTGTTGTCAGACAACTGATATTTGACATTTAGTCACTGTCTGTTGTCAGATCAACTGATGTTTTGACATTGAGTCACTCCTTTGTCAGACCAGCTGATGTTTGACATTTAGTCTCTGTTGTCAGATCAACTGATGTGTGACATTTAGTCACTGTCTGTTGTCAGATCAACAGATATTTGACATTTAGTCACTGTAGTTAGACCAACAGATATTTGACATTTAGTCACTGTCTGATGTTTGACATTTAGTCTGTCTGTCAGATCAACTGATGTTTGACATTTAGTCACTGTCTGTTGTCATTTTAACAGATGTTTGACATTTAGTCACTGTCTGTTGTCAGATCAACTGATGTTTGACATTTAGTGACTGTGTTGTCAGATCAACTGATTGACATTTAGTCACTGTGTTGTCAGATGAAGTGATGTTTGACATTTAGTCACTGTCTGTTGTCAGATCAACAGATTATTGACATTTAATCACTGTCTGTTGTCAGATCAACTGTTGTTTGACATTTAGTCACTGTCTGTTGTCAGATCAACTGATGTTTGACATTTAGTCACTGTCTGTTGTCAGATCAACTGATGTTTGACATTTAGTCACTGCGGGTCAGATCAACTGATGTTTGACATTTTGTCACTGTATTGTCAGATCAACTGATGTTTGACATTTAGTCACTGTCTGTTGTCAGAACAACTGTTTGTTTGACATTTAGTCTCTGTTGTCAGATCAACTGATGTGTGACATTTAGTCACTGTCTGTTGTCAGATCAACAGTTTATTTGACATTTAGTCACTGTAGTTAGACCAACAGATATTTGACATTTAGTCACTGTCTGTTGTCAGATCAACTGATGTTTGACATTTAGTCACTGTCTGTTGTCATATCAACAGATGTTTGACATTTAGTCACTGTCTGTTGTCAGATCAACTGATGTTTGACATTTAGTGACTGTGTTATCAGATCAACTGATTGACATTTAGTCACTGTGTTGTCAGATGAAGTGTGTTTTGACATTAGTCACTGTCTGTTGTCAGATCAACAGATTATTGACATTTAATCACTGTTGTGTCAAGTCAACTGATGTTTGACATTTAGTACTGTCTGTTGTCAGATCAACTGATGTTTGACATTTAGTCACTGTCTGTGTTGTCAGTCAACTGATGTTTGACATTTAGTCACTTCTGTCAGATCACTGATGTTTGACATTTTGTCACTGTATTGTCTGACATGATGTTTTCATTTAGTCACTGTCGTTTTTCAGTCAATGATGTTTGACATTTAGTGACTGTGTTGTCAGATCAATGCATGTTTGACATTTAGTCACAGTTGTTGTCAGATAACTATTGTTTGACATGTATTCACTGTGTTGTCAGTGAAGTGATGTTTGGCATTTAGTCACAGTCTGTTGTCAGATCAACTGAGGTTTAAACATTTAGTCACTGTCTGTTTGTCAGAACAACTGATGTTTGATTTCAGTGGCGTTACTGTCTTTACTGATGATGAGTACCAGCAGTCCTCCATGTCAGTGGTCAGTTATGGTCAGACTGATGATGCTGTTCCAGCAGTCCTTCATGTCAGTGGTCAGTTATGGTCAGACTGATGACGCTGTTCCAGCAGTCCTCCATGTCAGTGGTCAGTCATGGTCAGACTGATGATGCTGTTCAGCAGCCCTTCATGTCAGTGTCAGTTATGGTCATACTAATGACGCTGTACAGCAGTCGTCCATGTCAGTGGTCAGTTATGGTCAGACTGATGATGCTGTTCCAGCAGTCCTCCATGTCAGTGGTCAGTTATGGTCATACTAATGATGATGTACAGCAGTCCTCCATGTCAGTGGTCAGTTATGGTCGACTAATGATGTACCAGCAGTCCTCCATGTCAGTGGTCAGTTATGGTCAGACTGATGATGTACCAGCAGTCGTCCATGTCAGTGGTCATTTTATGGTCATACTGATGATGGTGTTCCAGCAGTTCTCATGTCAGTGGTCAGTTATGGTCAGACTGATGTTCCAGCAGTCCTACATGTCAGTGGTCAGTTAGGGTCATATTGATGATGGTGTTCCAGCAGTCCTCCATGTCAGTGGTCAGTTATGGTCAGACTGATGATGCTGTGCCAGTAGTCTCCATGTCATGTGTCAGTTATGGTCAAGACTGATGATGCGGTGCCAGCAGTCCTCCATGTCAGTGGTCAGTTTGGCAGACTGATGATGCTGTTCCAGCAGTCCTCCTTGTCAGTGGTCAGTTATGGTCAGATTTAGTGATGCTGTTCCAGCAGTCCTCCATGTCACTGGTCAGTTATGGTCATACTGATGACGCTGTTCCAGCAGTCTTCATGTCACTGGTCAGTTATGGTCATACTGATGATGCTGTTCCACAGTCCTCCATGTCAGTGGTCAGTTATGGTCAGATGAGGTTGCTGTTCCAGCAGTCCTCCATGTCAGTGGTCAGTTAGTGTCATACTCATGACGCTGTTCCAGCAGTCCACCATGTCCGTGGTCAGTTATGGTCAGACTGATGATGATGTTCCAGCAGTCGGACATGTCAGTGGTCAGTTATGGTCATATGATGATGTGTTCCAGCGTCCTCATGTCAGGGGTTTCAGTTATGGTCGGGACTGATGACGCTGTTCCAGCAGTCCTTCATGTCAGTGGTCAGTTATGGTCCCTCCGGGGGGTTTGCGACCTTGTCGTGGTCGGAGGGTTTGCGTGTTCCAGTGATCCTTGGGCTTTGCTGGCGGGGCATCAATACTTGGAGATAGGCTGTTTTTTTCACACTGCTTCTAGGCCTGAGAGGTGCAGATGCTGTTTGGCCTAAGCGTAACGTGGGTAAGGAGTTGATGCCCCTGGTAGGGCTTCCCATGTCAGATAGGCTAAGGGTGAGGATCCTGATAACAGTAACCCGCCTTTCTCCTTTTCTTGTTTTCTGCCTCCTTATTTGGCTCTTTCTATCTTCGTCCCCCCTTCAAGTCTTCTTTTCCACATCCTTTTCTCTCTGTGGTCTCCTTAAGATCCGCCGCGTTTGCCGTGCGGTGCGACCTGTGTCGGAGGGGAATGAGATCCTGGTGATTGGAGGGCCAGCGCTCTAAACACATCACTTTGGCTCGGACCTCTCCTAGACAGGGAGTACACTTTGGCCCGGGTGTACTAATCGGCTCCCCTTCTTGGGTTGGGTCAAGACGGGCAGTTCCCCAGCTGGCCAAGTAAACCCCTGCAGTGCTCAGCTCTCTGTTCCCGGGAGTTGAGCATGATCAGGGGGGATAGGGTTGGTTGCTTCTGCTTGTCGTATGTCTCTCCCGAAGCCTGGAAGGGTCAAGACATTGGTTTCTTGGCCCTGGCCCCTTAGTTGGACTCCAAGGTGGGTGGGTAAGGGAGGGATAAAACACAAATTCACTCAATATGGCTTTTTCTAAACACATCCCCCCAAAAAAGAGGAAGGCAGCATCCCTATTTCAGGGGATTTCGATTCTGACAGCGATTCGGATATGGAGGTACGACAGAAGACAGGTTTTTGGGCTTCCTGGCTCGTTATGGAAGGAACGGAGCAAGAACGTCCCCTTTCAGCTTTGAGCCCTTTTGCTATCCAAAAGGGCTTTCAAGGTATAGCAGGTGACCTCGGTCCATCAAGAGGTTGAGGAATGGTTCCTTTCTTATTCAGTGTAAGTCACAAAAGCAATTCTGAACAGCTGCTGAAGGCAACGAAACTTGTGGACCGGGAGATCAGGGTAACTCCCCACAAACAATTAAATTCATCAAAAGGAGTGATTCGCTGCAGGGAATTATCAGGTGTTTCTGAGGCAGAGATCAAAACGGAGCTGGCATCCAGGGTGTGACGGAGGTACGCAGGGTGACAGTAAAGAAGGGGTGCAGAAAGATGGACACCAACACCCTCTTTCTGACATTCTGCAACCCTGTGCTGCCTCCGGTCATCAAGTCGGCTACCTGATTGTCCGGGTTCTGTTGTACGTTCCGTCCCCGTTGAGGTGCTTCGATGCCAGAAGTTTGGCCATGTCAGAGACCGTTGTTCTGGGCAGGAGGTGTGTGGTATTTGCTGCAAGGAAAACCCATGATGGGCCGTGTAAAGATCCGGCACATTGTGCAAACTGCGGTGGCGACCATCCCTCCTCTTCACGGAATTGCCCTCTGTGGATTCAGGAATCTGCAATACAAAGGGTTAAGACAGAAAAGAAGATCTCCTTTTTTGAAGCCGCAAGCAGGTTGTGGGCAGTCAGTCGCCGACAGCTTCTTCGTATGCTTCGGCCGTAAAGAAAGTTCCAACAGTTCCAACTCGGTCAGTCTGCTGTCAGACTGATAACTTTACGTTTTCGAAGACATTGCACGGAAAAACTGTCAGCTCTGGTGGAAGCAGGTCCACCACCTCTCATCCCAAAGTGAGTGCCCCTGGTGGAGGCCAAAATCCGCCACCCCTCAGACTGCCCAGCAGTCTACAACATCTGCTGCTGGGCAGATTAAAAAACCAGCACCCCGACCTCAAACTCCTCTGTCCAGTGCCCATGCGGGCAAGGGAGTTCAACCCAGTGTGGAGATGGTGGAGATAAGGAAGAAACCTCCCCCGTCTCCCAAACCCAGACCTACTTCACCTGTTGGCAAGTCTGCCAGCAGGTCTGCAGATAGTCCAGTGAAATTAAGCAACAAATTTACAGCTTTAGCAGCAGATGTTGAGGAGGAGATGACCTGATCTCTCTCCTTTCGCCCTCTGCACCATGGATAATACAATATTCCATTGGAATATCCGTGGTCTAAATTCCAAACTTCGAGGAGCTGCAGCTTCTGTGTCAGTCTCTAAAAACCCTTTTGTCGTGGCTCTTCAAGAAACTCAAATTCAAAGCCAGAAGACCTTTACTCTTTCTGGCTTTAATATTCTTTTGAAACCTGCACAACCATCCACGTTGGGGACTGTCGGGCGGTGTTGCCCTTCTCCTACACAAAACTTTGTTGTATAGTCCTGTCACTCTGTCTACCTCCCTTCAGGCTGTAGCTGCGAGAGTCACTCTCCACAAAACTGTGACAAACTGTTCTCTTTATCTCTCACCTTCTGTCCCGGTTTGTCGTCAGGACCTTGTCAGTCTGATAGAGGAACTCCCTCGACCTTTTTTGCTGTTGGGTGACTTTAACGGTCACAACCCTCTTTGGGGTAGTACCGGTTCGTCATCCAGAGGTCTGCTGATTGAGGATGTCCTTTCGGATTTGGATTTGTGTTGTCTGAACGACGGATCTGCAACTTACCTCCATCTCCACAGGTTCACTTTCGTGTTTAGATTTGTCGGTTTGTGACCCCTCGCTGGTCCTGGAATAGAGTGGTCTGTCCATGACGATCTGCACGGAAGTGACCATTTCCCTGTCCTTCTACAACCTGTATTAACTGAACACGTCTCTGTCTCTCAACATCTCAATTATAAAAAAGCAAACTGGGATTATTTGCAGCCACTATTTCAAAAGAATTCCAGGACACTGATTTTTTTCAGAGTCCAGACCCAGCAGAATCTCTGACTAACACTATGATCAAATGTGCTAAAGCCTGTATTCCAGTGTCTTCCGATAAACTTCAAATGCCCAAAACACCCTGGTTCGATTCAGAATGCCAACAAATTTCCAAAGTTAGAAAACGGGCTCAGCGTCAGTATACCAACGACCTTGGGTCCCAACGCTCGAGCCCATCAGAAACTCCGTGCTAAATCAAGACACACTTTTAAAATCAGTAAACGTCGGTCTGGAGAAGCTTCTGCTCCAGGCTGACATCAAAAACTTCTAAGAAAAAGTGTGGAACATCATTAAGAAAATCAAGAGGAAGAACACCTGTCCCACTGTGAACCATCTCAAGTTTTCGGATTCTTTAATAACAGAAAAGAAAGCAGTTGCTAATCTGCTTGCTTCAACCATTGAAAAGAATTCCTCCTCTTCTAATAAATCAGTCACTTTTGTCAAACACAAAGCCCTAAAAGAAAAATCTCCCTGCAACTTTTCATCCGACAACATGGAAGACTACAATCTTCCTTTTACATTAAACGAGCTGAAATCTGCCTTACTCTCTTGCAGCGATTCCTCTCCAGGTATAGATGACATACATTATCAACTATTGAAACATCTTCCGCAAGAAGGGCTGAACATCTGTTACAGGTATACAACCACGTGTGGACTACAGGTTGCTTTCCACCCTCTTGGCGGACAGCCCTCATTTTTTCCCATCCCCAAACCTGGAAAAGATCTTTCTAATCCATCTAACTACCGTCCAATAGCTTTGACCAGCTGTGTCTGTAAATTGATGGAAAAAATGGTCAATGCTAGGCTCATGTGGAAACTCGAAACCGATGGCCTTTTGGCGAAAGAACAGTGTGGTTTCCGCAACATCGTAGTACAGTTGACCATTTGATTCGTCTGGAGTCTACACTTAGGAACGCTTTTTTAAACAGACAGCATGCAGTGGCAATTTTCTTCGACTTGGAGAAGGCCTACGATACCACCTGGAAGTCGGGGATACTTCATGATCTCCACGATCTGGGTTTTCGAGGTCATCTTCCGCTTTTTATTCAAAATTTTTTGGCAGAACGACAGTTTCAGGTCCGGGTTGGCTCCACTCTCTCTGATGTCCACGAGCAGGAGTTGGGTGTTCCACAGGGGAGCTACTATCTCCTGCCCTCTTTAGTATTAAGATCAACAACATTGTTCAATCAGTTCAGCAGGGTTCAGACTGCTCATTGTTTGTGGATGATTTGCTGTCTACGCAACTGGAAGCCTGTACCCGAGTGTCCAGCGCTAGGCTCCAGCTTTGCGTAGATAAAAATCCATCGGTGGGCGGATGAAAAAAGGTTTCACCTTTTCTGCTACAAAAACCCAGTGTATTCACTTCCATAACTTCCGTCAGTTTTTTCCCCATCCGGAACTTCAAGTAGGGAAATCTCCCATTCCAGCTGTTAAAGAGGCCAAATTTCTGGGAGTCATTTTTGACCAAAAACTTAACTTTCTCAGCCATATTAAAAACCTCAAAACTGCTTGCCAAAAGGCACTGAATATTCTGCGGGTCGTAGCACACACCGACTGGGGCGCTGATAAGAAAACTTTGTTGCACCTCTACAGAGCCCTGGTCCGTTCCAAACTGGACTACGGTTGTGCTGTGTACGGCTCCGCAAGATCATCTTACCTCAAACTCTTGGACCCTATCCACCATCAAGGGCTTCGTCTCTGTCTTGGAGCGTTCCGCACCACCCTGTGTACAGCCTGTACGCAGAGGCAGGTGAACCTTCACTGTCCAACCGAGGCTGAAACTGTCTTTGAATTATTACATCCGACTGTTCTCAGAACCGCAGAATCCTGCCTATGACTGTGTTTTTGACCCTCCGTTCCAAAGTAAGTTTGAAACAAACCCGAAATGTATTCCGCCGTTTGGGCTTCGTATGCAGCCTCACGTGCGGAATGCAGGTATAGACCTGGGAGTAGTTTCCGATTTTTCCAAGTTTCCGGATCAACCTCCATGGACCTTTTTCACACCAGAGATTCGTTTTGATCTCGCAGCTTTCGTAAGGAGTCTACCAGCTCTCTGGCGTACAAGGCTTTGTATGCCGAGCTCTGTTCCAAATTTCCCATCCTATCAAAAAGTTTTCACTGACGGTTCCAAGTCTGAGGATGGAGTGGCCTGTGCAGCCTACTGCCCTGGGGCTCCTTCTCAGATATTGTTGGAACATATACATTCAGATGCTTCTGTCTATTCTGCTGAACTTACTGCTCTAGTACTGGCTTTGAAGATAATCTCCCATTCTTCGAGGAGGGACTTTCTGGTTCTGTCGGATTCGCTGTCAGCTTGGAGGCCCTAGCTGGCCGCAACCTTCAGCATCCAGAACTTTTACTTTTTTTTGATACTTTTTAGCAAGTTGAAGGCGGACGGTTACAACATTACTCTTGCTTGGGTTCCTGGCCATGTTGGCATCGGCGGGAACGAAATGGTGATCGTTTAGCCAAGAACGCCACAAGAGAGAAACTGTCCAACACTTATATCCCCTGCTCAGATGTGAAACCAAAATTAACGATTATGTGAGAGACCTCTGGCAGGGGATTGGAACACACAGACGAATAACAAACTCTTTCAGATCCGTCCAAACCTTAAAGACTTCCTCCCATCTACGTCGGGTGGTCCGTAAGAGGAAACGGTTTTTGTGCCGGCTGCACACCGGCCATTCGTATTTTACCCATTCTTAAACCCTTTTAAAGTGAAGAAGCTCCCTGGTGCATTCCATGTCATGCACCACTCACAATGAAACATGTTCTTTTAGATGTTGGGACTTGCACGATGTGAGACACAAACATTTTACAGCGGAGTCCATGAAGATCCTGTTCAGGGATGTCCCGCCTGACGTGATCCTTGGGGTTTTTGAGAGAAATTAACATTTTTCATCTGATTTGAGATTTTACGGAGGAAGGATTTTTAACAAAGTTTCTGGTTCGTTTGTAGACGATGTCATTTAACGAGATGTGTGAATTTTTTTTTTTTTTTTTTTTTTTTTTTTTTAAAGACTGGTGAGTTGATTTTAACGTGGTGACAGCCCTGATGTGGCCCTCTGCGGTCGGCTGGGCTATAAGCAACATTATCCTGGTCAGACTGATGATGTACAAACAGTCCTCCATGTCAGTGGTCAGTTATGGTCAGACTAGTGATGTGTTCCAGCAGTCCTCCATGTCAGTGGTCAGTTAGTGTCATACTCATGACCCTGTTCCAGCAGTCCTCCATGTCAGTGGTCAGTTATGGTCAGACTGATGACGCTGTTCCAGCAGTCCTTCATGTCAGTGGTCAGTTATGGTCAGACTGATGATTTTACAGGATTCCTCCATGTCAGTGGTCAGTTATGGTCATACTGTGATGCTGTTCCAGCAGTCGTCCATGTCAGTGGTCAGTTATGGTCAGACTGATGATGTACCAGCAGTCCTCCATGTCAGTGGTCAGTTATGGTCTACTGATGATGCTGTTCCAGCAGTCCTCCATGTCAGTGGGCAGTTATGGTCAGACTGACGATGTACCAGCAGTCCTCCATGTCGGTGGTCAGTTAGTGTCAGACTGATGACGCTGTACCAGCAGTCCATGTCAGTGGTCAGTTATGGTCAGATGATGATGCTGTTCCATCAGTCCTTCATGTCAGTGGTCAGTTATGGTCATACTGATGATGCTGTTCCAGCAGTCCTTCATGTCGGTGGGCAGTGTCATACTGATGATGCTGTTCCAGCAGTCCTCCATGTCAGTGGTCAGTTATGGTCAGACTGATGATGTACCAGCAGTCCTCATGTCAGTGGTCAGTTATGGTCAGACTAGTGATGCTGTTCCAGCAGTCCTCCATGTCAGTGGTCAGTTAGTGTCATACTCATGACGCTGTTCCAGCAGTCCTCCATGTCAGTGGTCAGTTAGTGTCATACTCATGACGCTGTTCCAGCAGTCCTTCATGTCAGTTATGGTCAGACTGATGATGTACCAGCAGTCCTCCATGTCAGTGGTCAGTTATGGTCATAGTATGATGCTGTTCCAGCAGTCCTCCATGTCAGTGGTCAGTAATGGTCAGACTGATGATGTACCAGCAGTCCTCCATGTCAGTGGTCAGTTAGTGTCAGACTGATGATGCTGTACCAGCAGTCCTCCCATGTCAGTGGTCAGTTATGGTCAGACTGATGATGTACCAGCAGTCCTCCATGTCAGTGGTCAGTTATGGTCATAGTATGATGCTGTTCCAGCAGTCCTCCATGTCAGTGGTCAGTAAAGGTCAGACTGATGATGTACCAGCAGTCCTCCATGTCAGTGGTCAGTTAGTGTCAGACTGATGACGCTGTACCAGCAGTCCTCCATGTCAGTGGTCAGTTATGGTCAGACTGATGATGCTGTTCCATCAGTCCTTCATGTCAGTGGTCAGTTATGGTCATACTGATGATGCTGTTCCAGCAGTCCTTCATGTCAGTGGTCAGTTAGTGTCATACTCATGATGCTGTTCCAGCAGTCCTCCATGTCAGTGGTCAGTATGGTCAGACTGATGACGCTGTTCCAGCAGTCCTCATGTCAGTGGTCAGTTATGGTCATACTGATGATGCTGTTCCAGCAGTCCTCCATGTCAGTGGTCAGACTGATGATGCTGTTCCAGCAGTCCTTCATGTCAGTGGTCAGTTAGTGTCATATCATGACGCTGTTCCAGCAGTCCTTCATGTCAGTGGTCAGTTGTGGTCATACTAATGATGCTGTTCCAGCAGTCCTCCATGTCAGTGGTCAGTTATGGTCAGACTGATGCTGTTCCAGCAGTCCTCCATGTCAGTGGTCAGTAATGGTCAGACTGATGCTGTTCCGGCAGTCCTCCATGTCAGTGGTCAGTTTATGGTCATACCAATGATGCTGTTCCAGCAGTCCTCCATGTCAGTGGTGTCTCTGTGCAGGACCTCCGCACCACCTGGGGGACCAGGCCGTACAGGAAGCCTTCGGTGAGCATTGTCTCTGGGTGGGCATTAGTCAGGGATGTCAAATGAATATTGATTCGGTGTCCTTTGAGGCCGTTCTTAAATGAATGAACTTTCAAATCACAAAACTAGTTCATCTTATTCCTGACCTTGGTGGTCCTCTTTTTGTGTTCTTAATTGCCCTGCCCTTTGGTTCGCAGTTCAAGATGGGCGAGGTTTTTGTATCTTGCCCTTTCTAGCTTCATTGACAAAAATACAACAAAAAAACAAAACAAAACAACACACAAACACACACACACACACACACACACAAAACCCTTGCTCAGCATTCTCTGTCAACTTTAGGTTTGCACAAAGGGAAGTAACCATATCAGAGCTCATCTGTTATAGGAATCAAGTTGTGATTGGCAGATAAACTCCCCTAGACTGAAAATCAGGTGGTGATTGGTTGACTTGAATTTTCTTTCTCAATGCGTAAGTAAAGACTTCATTCGTTTCGTAGGATTGTCATATTGAAATCAATATTGTTTTGGAACTGAGTAAGTGAAATTCAGATCAAAGAGATGGATGGATTGGTTTGTTGTCTTATTCATAACAGTCTCAAGCTCAGTAGGCCTAATCATGTATTTCAGTGGAATGTTGGCCAGCAGTGTTTTGCAGGTTGTGTTCCCCACTCTGAGAGAAAAGATAGTTCAGACTTGGTCAGGAGTGGGTCGGTTGTTGTCCGCACTCAGCAGTCTCAGCAAACAAGATCATGGGTAGCAGACTTCAGGCAAGAAGGAAACGAGGGTTCATCATGAGTCCGCGATCTGAACTCCAGAACACAAGGTTCGTTCAGTTGAGAACGGCCTTGAAAGGGGAAGGCTGACCTGCTTTCTGATACAGTTTTGCTGTGTGTTTTTTACATTACGTATGGCAATAAATACGACAAAATGGTTGGTTAGAAATTCAGACACGAAACAAAGTTCTTGGGCATATTTAGACTTGTGGAGTGTAACCGTGGTGATGTCGTGGTGCGCCAGTTTCCGTGCTTTCAAGCAAGACTTGCCTGTCAACTGCCTTTCAGCTTGCCTGTCAGCTTGCCTGTCAGCTTGCCTACTTCTGCAACAACATGCTGAAGTCCTGGAACAGCAGCAGGGACCATAGGCTATAAAATATGTATACTGTTAAAAAAAAAGAAACGCAAAATGAAATTTTGCCACCTGGGGTGGACCATACAGTTGAGAACACGCCAAAAACCGGCCCTGATGTATGTCTTGAACGTCGACGTGCTAGGATAACATTGATTCCGGTTTACACTATGTGCACGTGCGTGTTGTGGGCCAGGTGCGACAGTGCAAACATTGGGTTGTGCTTCTGTTGTTTCGTCTGCAAAGCATGCCCAACTCAGTGGTGAACACACACGCACCATGGTCATAGTGCAGTATAAAAGCCGGGTCATTTTGGCAACCGGCAGGCACACCGTACCAAAAAACAGCATGCCACGTTTGAGCCCAGCAGAGAGAGAAAACGCCCTGGGTCGTTTGCAAGTTGGTCAGAGTGCAACTGATGTGGCCCATGCTTTGAATGTCTCCCCCAGTACCATATGCCGACTTTGGACTCGCTTCCAGAGGACAGGGTCATCAGCTGATGCCCCGAGGTCAGGCCGACCTCATATCACAACGCCAGCCCAGGACCGCTTTATACGGCTAAGACATCTCCGCAATCGCTTCCTGCCGGCCTCGTCCACTGTCCAGGCATGCGCTGGTGTCCGTCGCATCTCCGACCAGACTGTCCGGAACAGGCAGCATGCTGCTGGGCTGAGGGCTTACAGGCCCCTACGTGGCAACGTAATGACGGGGCGCCATCGACAGACCAGACTGCAATGGGCTATGCAACACAGACACTGGACACTGAGGAACCATTGGCGACACGTCTGGTTCTCGGATGAGTCACAGTTTCTGCTGCAGCGCCATGACAGGAGGCGAAGGGTTTACCGCCGGGTTAATGAACGCAACCAGCAGAACTGCGTCGACGAGGCACCTCCGCATGGTGGCGGCAATGTCATGGTATGGGGGGCCATCAGCAACACGGGCAGGAGCCAGCTGGTGCGCGTGGAAGGTCACCTGACAGCCCAGCAGTACGTCCAGGTCATTGTTCAGCCACACGTCCTGCCTCTAATGGCCACTCCCAGGCCGTGTTCCAGCAGGACAACGCCAGGCCCCACACAGCACGCCTGACCACAGCCTTCTTTACCGCCAACAACATCAACACCCTGGCCTGGCCCTCTCTTTCCCCGGATTTGAATCCTATTGAGCACGTTTGGGACGTTTTGGACAGACGCCTGAGAGTGAGGGCCAACGCCCCAGCGACTCCAAATGAACTGTTCCGGGCATTGCAGGCCGAGTGGGCGGCCATCCCACAGCAGACAATCGGGAACATTATTGCTTCATTGCCCTGCAGATGCCAGGCTACCATTGCAGCCAGAGGGGGTCATACCCGTTACTGACTTTGGAAGCGGCCTGCCGATTTCCCTGAGGGTCTGGGGCTGGTTCTTTACCACAGCATTGCAGGGGAGACTTCTGTCCTACTGATGACCTGTTTTTGTCATTTTCACATTAAACGTGTTGTCACACTGAGCTTCAATAAATTGTGTTTCAAATCGGCAGCTTGGCATTTTGCGTTTCTTTTTTTGAACAGTATATATTAAAACACACGAACAAACAGGCTGTGAAATATACATATTAAAACACACGAACAAACAGGCTTTAAAATATGTATATTAAAACACACAAACAAACAAGCTTTAAAATATGTATATTAAAAACACACGAACAAACAGGCTTTAAAATATGTATATTAAAACACACAAACAAACCCGCTTTGAAATATGTATATTAAAACACACGAACAAACAGGCTTTAAAATATGTATATTAAAACATACAAACACACAAGCTTTAAAATATGTATACTAAAACACATGAACAAACAAGCTTTAAAATATGTATATTAAAACACACAAACAAACAAGCTTTAAAATATGTATACTAAAACACACAAACAAACAGGCTTTAAAATATGTATATTAAAACACACAAACGGGCTTTAAAATATGTATATTAAAACACACACACAAACAGGCTTTAAAATATGTATATTAAAACGCACAAACAAACAAGCTTTAAAATATAGAGAACAGGAAAACACCAATCCTGGGCCACTTCCGCCCTCACCCAGTTTCGGGCGAAAGTAACCCAGGATTGGTGTTTTCCTGTTCTCTGACAAGTAAGACTTCAATAACTAAAAAAATAACGATTATCTACAAACAAACATACTGTGTAGGGTTATCCGTTTTTAATACTAATTTACTAAACTTTTCAGATTTCAGTTTTGTTTAATCCTATGTTTTTCCTGATCATTTTCAATAACATCATTTTCGCGCAAACATTCTTCAAATGAGTCTCTGTCTTTCATGTGAAATAAAACTACAGTCTTTAACTGTTCTCTAAAGTCTTTTAAAACCGAGTTATATTTCTGGCATAAAATCCACACACTTATCCCAGCATGTCTTCCGCTGAAAGCTAGTTTCGACAAAGTGTTTCTCTTTTTAACTATGTCTCTTTCTGCTGAACAGTCATCTATAATAAATAGTGTCTGCGTTCCTTCAAACAGTTTATAAAACTGTTCTAAACACTCACTCAGTTTATTGCTAGGATCAACTAAATATATGTCATCATCTGTCCATATAAACCTTCTATTATGATATGCTTTGTTCCATTTAAGTGTTGGACAGAAAACCACAATATGATTAAAATTATAACGATAAACTGTTTGTAATAGGTCTAGGATAAATATTGTTTTTCCACAACCAGTCTGCCCACAAATTAATGAGCAATGAGGGGTTTTTGTCATAAAGTTTAACTGCTCCATAGTTTTATAACAGAACTTAATCTAATCCGGTTATTGTTTTTATCATACCCTCTGTTTAAAACTTGTTCAGTATAATAAAATCCTATAAGGCCTAAGTGTGTAAGATTAATCCAATTCAGTGCTGTAAGATTGTTTCTATTTAGACTAATATTGATTTTGTTGCTTGTTGTTATGACCTTAATATCCTCGCCATTGTGAAGAATGACAACAGTAACTTTAAGACTGTCAACGTCTAAGTTTTGCCAGCTAATTAGAATTCCTTTAAAAAGGACGTCACTAACGCCCACAACCCCATCCCTCTCCTTATCTTTTAAGACAGAAATTTCAAATATTATTGTGAACGTTTCCCCTAATTTCATTTGCGGCATGAACTGTAATTTGTAGAAGCATCTTTTAAAACCGCTTCTCTTCTGTGGAGGATGTACTGTTTTTTCCCATACAGCTTTATTTCAATCTCTTTCCGACTATTGTCATCTGGCATAAGACTTACATGTAAAGGGCCAGAGTTAAATGCTTTTCTGAAACTTTTTTGACGGCCAAAAATGTAAATGGGCTTATGAATTCAAATTTTATTTCCCATTCTAAATATGGTTCTAAGTGCCATTTGAGGTCAGGCTTTCGAACTATTTTATATTCATACTGGCCAACATTATTTGCCTCTAGATTGCGCAGTTGTTCTAGTTTAGGAAACTTTTTGTTGTCGCCAACCTCTTTGCGTTTATAATCACCATCTTTAGTGTACTCAAAACCATACAAAGCGCCTATCTCACCGTTCTGTTCAAAGTCCGCAACATCTGCAAGGTCTTTTAATTCTAAAGTTATACACCTCACAGGCGCTAATGTAACTCCTGGTTCTTCTGGCCCACGCGACATTTTTAGTACAGTTTATTATTTTATTTCCAAAACAATGTGTAGGTTATTGCATTTCACAACTTTCCCTGCTTTGTCTGCAATTTTTATATTAAATGATCCAACCCTCCCACAAACTAATCTTTAAACTGTAAATTAGGGAATTGTATAATTTCATAATCGCAATATGCAGCTTTCCCCGCCGGTAAAGCTCTTAAAACATTTGAGGGCCTTCCATCATATAAGTTTTCATCAGTGCTCAGCTCATCCAAATGAACATAAAGTAATGAATGTAATGCAAGATCGAGCGGATTTTCCCCCTTAAAAGTAGTTTTGTTTGGCGCAACAACAAATCTTTTAGTGACCTGAGTGTCAACTTTAAAGCCTAACATTTTAGCTAGCTCTTTATCAAATAAGTAATCTGCATTTTCAGGTTCGAATGTTAATATTGTTTTTAGATTTGCATTGTTAAGTTTGAGAGTAATGCTGAATTTACTCATTGCTTCTTTTAGTGAGCAAAACCCGTAATAACCATCAGGTATTGTTAACTGGTTAGCTTTGAGCCCCGCAACTTTTATAATCTTATTATTCCCCTTGGTTTCGCTTATATTAAACCCTTCGACTTTGTAAAATATTTCATGGAGCGCGACCGTTTTGGCCCCGCAATTGTTATCAATAGCATGTTCTAAAAACGAAGGGCGGTCTTGAGTTGTTATTGTTACAAACATTTTTTAAAACAAATTAAAAATGAGTGCATTCAAATATACTGATGCAAAATATTCTGTTGGGCCGCACTACAATCTTAAAAATATAGCAACTGATACTCTTGACATTGCTGTGACCCAGACTGCCTCTTTTCATAAAAAGGTGAGTACTCCATTGAAGAGCTATCTTAACCCCCCTATTGAAAACGAGCACATCCAGAAAGCGTGGTTTAGTCATCCGATGCAGTTTTATCAGAACCAGTTAAACTTTGCTGTGTCTTGTGCATCAACTGGGTGTGGAGTGGCGTATGCTGATCATCTAAATCATCCTGATCCTTTGGTGAGGTCAGTGTACAGATTTCATTTCTATTACACCTTTAGGCGTATTTTGACTGAACTGCAAGCACCATTACCGAATGACAAATCGTTTAATCCATTCAGCAACAGAATAGACATGAAGGCTTTTGAAAGGATCTGTAACGAATTCAATATTAACATCAAGACAGACTTTAGACAAAAGTTGGATCTTGATCATGGCCTAGGCGTCATTTATTTTCAGGGCACGCACAGAAAGTATAACTTTGACTGGCGTTCTCCTTTCAAAATTGTTCAGCCCTGGTCCATAGAGCAAGAGCATAAAACAGCATGGACAACATTTATCTTAGACACTTCTAAGGGCCTAACTAGAGCGGGAATAGAACGAATAAACGACTCTATTCGTACTTACGTTTGGTGTTTGCTAGGTTCGCAAGCACAGGCAAGATCAAGCATAACTGATCCTTCTACTGGCTTTGACGCACAAAAACAATACTTAGCAAATTTAGAGGACGCCATTAATTCTACAGTTGATTTACCTTCAAGTATTCAAAGGTACCAACATGTTTTACAATACGCAAGATCGAAAGTAGACTTTGCTGTTGGCACTGGTTTATACATGCTGCCTTCTGACCTCAGACTCCAGATAGGTACAATAATAAACTATAATAATGAAATTCTATAGCAGGCAATGAACAGAAGGTTGGGAAAAACGACATAAATTCTGAGCCAGTAATATTACAAGCAGTAAACAAACACCAAGATTAAGTCATCTAATCCCCGAAGTCCAACCCCCCAAAGTCATTGAAGACTCAGCAAAGCTCGCGGACTCTGTCGCGATGACCATGAATATGAAAAGACAGCGCTTGTTCTTGGATTAACTGGCCTAGGATTACTTGGTCTTTATCTTACTAAATATTAACCCAACTATTAAGAGAACTAATGTCCATAAGTGCTCGGCCATAAAGCCAACTACTTTGCTTGCAGTAGACAAAAGCCAGCTGGCAATACTCCCCAATATTCCTGGTAAAGCGTCCACGGCTTTACCAGCTAATTTTTTTAATAAACTCGCAAGATGATCAAGCTGTTTTTTTACCCATGATTATCAGGCGGAGATGGAGGCGATGGCGGTGGAGGCACTGACCCAGCACCACCGCCGCCTGTAATAGCCATTACCAGTGTACTTATTGCAAATCCTAAGGCGTTATAACGCTTGCTAATGTGACGCCTTGCTCTCTAAACAGCGTTCGGATTCGTTCTGCTAGCGTTGTGTCTTCATATAAAATTTTTCGGATAGTTTCTCTTATTCTATTCACTTGAGTTCGTAATTGGGTCCCGGTTAGTAGTCGTCACTTCTAGTCTTGCCGATCTTTCTTGTTCAAGATTCTTTAGTCTTTGGGCTATTCTTTCTTAATATCAGGCCCTAAGTTGGCGTCCATCAGCCTCAACGAGTTTTTCTCTTTTCTCTTTTTATATGCCCATCTAGTTCACCTAGTTTTGCTAAATTGTTTGTTAATTCGCCTCTGTTTGATCAAGGGCCGTTAGTTCTCGCATGGGTAGCGGTGAGTCGTTGTATAGTCTTTAACGCTGTTTCTTCTGAAAAACTGGTTTCTGCTTCTATTGTATTTATTAATTCGCCTGCTGATTGATTTAATTCTTTAAGTTCCATTTTTGCATTTGGTTATCTGTTGGGAGTTCCTGCAGTGTGTTTTGAAGTTTAGAAACTGCCTCCGCCCTTAAATTTGGCCTAACAAGGCCAGGCGATTTTGATCTTTCACACTGAGTCTATTTCTAAATTGAACCCACGGCTAAAAACTTTGATGGGTCTTTTTTAGTTGTAAGCTGAACAAGTTGTCCTTGGTCGCTCCTCACAAACAAATGGTCATCTTTTACTTCAAAATCATTAGGGTCTATAATTCGGGAGGTTCTTGGCCTAAACTTTGGTATAATGATCTGGCCTTACTTTCTGTTAATTTATACCGACTTGTTGGTAATGTACTCCCGATTTCTGCTAATTCACATGCAATGAGAGCCCCGAGCGATGCCGCTCCCAAGGGAATCACTCATGTCGTCTCCACGATCAAAACTCATAATCTTCATCTTCAATGCCTGCCATGTTTCTTTAATAATTAATTTTTTTATTTTGTTTTATAAAAAAATGTTACATGCATATGGCTTGATTCTTGACCCGCATAGAAGACTGAAAGAAACCCTTTGGCGTGAAGAAATAAACGGAATATTACTGTTCCAAATAATCCATCTACTATTGATGCAGATCAAATTCTTACTGTCAAATTTCCGGACCTAGGAGCAGATGAAGTGATTGTGCCAGGCTCTGCGCGTCTTACTTTCAAAATAGTACTCGATTCAACAACAGACACAAACAGGACAGTTGTCCAGAATTTGGGGCGGGCAATTGTTAAGAAAATTTCTATAAAACTTGAGGGCAAGAAATATTTTCTTTACACAATGCAGACATATTTTTAACCTATTCTGATCTATGGCTAACCGGAATGAAGGGCTGATCTTGCGTTTCAAGGAATAGAAAATGAAGAAGCACTAAAAACATAGAATAGGTGCCGCAGATACTAAAGACGGCAAAAAGTATGTGGCTGTAAATTTTGCGTTTGGAAATCGCTTTTCCATTCCCTTAGATTTTGAGTTGTTAAAAGCGCATGCGCCATACTTTCAAGGAGCATTAAAAGACAGACTGTCATATGAACTAACTTTTAACGAATACAAACGTGTTATTAGATCAACAGACACCGAAGCAAAGTACAGCATTTCTGACATCACGTTAGAGTTTGACGTTGTTAGCATCCCTAATTTAGCAAGGCTGATTGAACAACAATATCAGTCACAATTAGCAATATATTACGAAAGAGTGATTCATCATACAACATATCCTAGAAGCAGGGCAGACACTATATGGAATTTTAGTTTTAGCGTCTCAGCAAGATCGCTTAAAGGTATTTTATTGCTGTGTGAAGATGAAGAACCATTCAAAAG
Organism: Conus ventricosus; assembly: GCA_018398815.1. NCBI lineage: Eukaryota > Metazoa > Mollusca > Gastropoda > Neogastropoda > Conidae > Conus > Conus ventricosus. The sequence goes on from CM031606.1 coordinate 95,051,339, forward strand.
AGGAAGTGAAAAGTTTTTTAATCCAAAAATAACGAAAGTACAATGTTCGATTGAGGCAGTCCTAACCAAATCTATGCTAGCGGGCTTAAACCTTATCAGCATTTTGATGAAATAAGAAAACTGTTTGGAGGTGGGAGGTGTAGAAATCCAAGTTGACCTTGTGGCTAAAGATCTACACCTTCACAGTGTAAGACTTGATGATTATTTAACAACAAAATACGGTTTATGGATTGACCTAAGGTCAACGGAGATAATCAGTTGCATGGAAGCGGGAGAGCTGTGAGAGACGTAATAAACATTCAAATTGATAAAGAAGAAGAAGCTGATAAACCGCTTAATGTACATTTGTTTTTATTATATGATGCGCAGCTGAATATTGAAGCTAACAGATTAAAAGATATACAATACTAAATTATTTTTATTTTATAAAAAGCATGTCTGTTCAGGTTTATCCAAACGTGCCTACAGCGCCGCCAAAAGAAGAGATAGTAGAAACCCCTAACATAAAAACCTTCAGATTAACCAACATTACACAAATGCAGCAAGTACTAGAGCAAGACCTTTCAAAATACAGCAAAACCAAACGAAGGTATTCTGCTGCCTTTAATGCTGTTTACTTATGTTAATACTGGAGCATCGACTATAAGCGCTCTATCAGCAGGAACGAGTGTTGGTCTCTTAGCAACGGGCATAGCGCACCCGCAGCTTTACCTCTAGGCGGTTTTGTCTTTAGCTCTCGGCCTGTGTTCATTAGCCGTAGGTGCTGCTAGCAAAAAAAATAAAAACTAAACTCCAAAAGCACACAGCTATGGTTCAACTAATAACAGCTAAACTTAGCTCGTTTAAACTGACAATAAATAAAGCGCTAGTTGACTCAAACATCGCGGATGAAGAATTTAATCGTTTACAGGCTGATTTTGATGACTACAAAAGACAAAAGTTTGATCTTCAAAGAAAGGCGAGGACAAGTTTTCTCAACACCCCAGACCCCAAAGCAGAAAAAAAAGGAAAATTGTTTTAAAAAAAGTAAACGAGCTTTAAAAATTGTTCAAAAAACGCTAACATTAACAACGCCAAAGGGGGGTTATCCCTTTTGTTTATGAGCCCAAAGCGAAAAAAGGACGGGTTTGATATTGGTTCTGTTAAGTATTTTTTTTTTAATTTAAAAAAAATATTTTGGCTTTAGAAAAGAAAGACACCCTGGCAAAGGGATATATAAAGGCAAGACAAATTTGTTTGAAGGAATGCTCGAGGGGGAGAGCGTTTTTTCAAAAAGCACGAATGAAATTGTTTTTAGAAGTCATTCCCCAAAAAAAGTACAGGAAAGTGTTGTTAAAGCTTTTTTCTAAAATTTTCCAAAAAGTAAACTAACAATAGACCCCCCGTTAAAGTAATGTTAGTTTTTTAAATTGGGATTTAAAAACAAAATGAAAAAAAAATCTAGAAGTCTGGGTCTCAAAATAAAAGCAGGGGCATTCTTTCTCATAATGACTTAACACGGGTTGGGCAGCGAAAATCTTTTCACAGTTTTTACGCTGCCCCTGAAGAAGCTAAAATGAGAGGCTTGGTTGGTTTAGAGGGCGAAGTCTTAGAGGTTTTGATTAAAACAGGCTAAGTTTTGCCCGATTGTAGGCAAGGCCTTTTCATTTCCCCTAACCCCGAGAGTTGGCTTTAAAAGGGGAGCGTTGTAAACAAAAAAAATTTAAAACGACAAATGTTTTTATGTGGTGCGTTCTTGGGAAAAGGGTGGGATCATGTCCCCGAAACCCCGCGAGGGGATTTTCTAACTATCGGAATACACCAAAGATCTTAACTTTTAATGGAAAATTTCCCTTTTCCCGTTTGTGGAGACCAAATTGATCAGTTTGAAAAGCAAAACAAACCAATAACCGTCAATATCTACACATGGGATGGGGAAACAAATCTACAGCCGATTAAAGTGTCCAAGAACAGTCCAACGATTGGCGAGCCAGACAAAAATCATGTTGACTTACTACTAATGTTTTCACCAGCGGGGCTGCCACATTACACATTGATACGAACAATGAGTAAACTAATGCAGCATACTTCAAAAGATGGGCACAAACAAGAATTCTGCAGAAAATGTTTAACAAGAATGCCATCTGTGCAAGCCGCGAGCGAACATAAGAAACATTGTAAAAGTTCTGTAGACTGTAATACAGAACTAATTACGCCCCCACCTGGATCTAAAGTTAGTTTTAAGAACTGGAAACGGCTGCAAACAAGTCCATACGTAGTTTACGCAGACTTCGAGTCGCTTATTGTTCCTTATGAAGGGCCAGCACCAAAAACTTCGAAAAACAGTCTTAATGAGTAATCATCAGATTTGTTCATTTGCCTTCATTATTGTTAGGTCGGATGGCGTTTATTCAGAACCAGAATTATATAGAGGACCAGATGCTGCAGAAAACATTCTTAAAACGCATGCAGCAAGTGCGTAACGCCTGTTCTAATAATCTAAACTTATCTGAAATCATAATGACGCCTGAAGACCAACAACAGTATGACTCAGCCACGCATTGTTGGATTTGCGGTTTAGAGCTAACGCCCAAGAGTGTAAACCCACAGTAAGAGACCATGATCACATTAGTGGGAAGTTTAGAGGTGCAGCGCACAGTAAATGCAATCTTCAACTAAAGTTTGAACCAAAGACATGGAAGCTGCCCATCTTCTTTCATAACTTGCGAGGTTACGACTCTCATCTTATAATGAAAGCAGTGGACGATGCCTTCAGGGTAGCATGCATTGCACAGTCATCAGAAAAGTACATGTGTTTCACTTTAAATAACATGTCTTTCTACGACTCTATGCAGCACATGATGGGATCATTAGAGTCACTGGCCATTGTTCCTTAAAGTCCGCCCAATATCGGAAGAATATTTTGACACAACGCTGGTAGAAAGGGTGTTTACCCTTTTGAGGTACATGAACATTGGGAAGGTTTGATGAAGACTCACTTCAACCTAAGGGCGCTTTCTTTCTAGTCTAGAGAAAGACATCAGCGACTCCGATTACCTGCATGCTCAAGATGCGTGGCAGTAGTAGAGTGTAGAAAACATGGAGACTATCCATGACTCCGATTTAATGGCAGATGTTTGTTTGTTGGCGGACGGCTTGTGGGAAAATTAGAGAAAGAACCTGCATGAAACAGACAGGTTGGATCCTGCGCATTATATTTCGCGCCCGGTTGAGGTGGGGGATGCTGTCTTATAGTTAACTGAGTACAGATTGATTTATTGTCAATTTACCATATGATTCAGATGATGCAAAACTCGGGTTGCCGTGGAGGAATTAGTATGGCGTCGCATCATTAATCTGAAAGCAAACAAACAATTACTTGGACGACTAAAATAAAAATAATCCAAGTAAAAAGTCTAAACTATCTCATTTTATTTAGATGCAACAATCCTGATGGTTGGGCAATGGCGCAATCACTTCCATTACTAACTTCAAGATGTACACAGGTACGAATATTATTCAAAGGCATGAAAGTGGGTTAACAGGATACGCCTTGATCAACAGCGTGGCTTTCATTCTAGAAGTGACTTAAATATCCCTCATGAACTCCATGACCTGCATAATGACTATCCGATTAGGAGCAGAAAGTCTAAAGATGGATCCAAGAGAACCACCTAAACTTTGCTAATCTCGAGGAAAAAAAATTATGTCTGCATTACAGACTTCTACATTTATTTTAAGACATGGTTTTAAAGTAACAAGCTGTCCATCGCATAATTGCTTTGATTCAAGAACAGGTCCCCATGAACCATACACACATGAAGAAACACTGATCTCTGAACTAAATCCACAGATGCTCAGAAAAAGACTTTTTCAACTGATGAACAACAGCTGTTCGAAAGACTATGGAAAATCCGCACGAAGCGCAAAGATGTCAATTGGTCACCAAAGAGAACGAAGCAATTAAGCTGACTTCTAAACCTAATTTATCTAGGACTTTAGAAGATTTCATGACCAGCTTTTGGCATAAGAATGATGAAAAAAAAGAAAGTCAAATTGGACAATCCTGTTTTATTGGGTTTTACTGTTTTAGAATTATCAAAGCTGTTTGGATGTTAGAATTTCTTTATGACTACGTAAGCCCTCGGTCATCGCTGTGTCCAGAGTACTTTAACACGAGATACAGATAGTTTTGTTAGAGATATCCCTACTGAAGACATCTATATAGACATGGAAAAAGGAAGTGGCTAAAGGGCATGCGGGATGTATGACACGTCCGATTACCCTTAAAGACGTCGCCTTACATTCAATTACTAACAAGAAGGTTTTAGAAAGATAAGGATATTATCTGGAAAGGTGATCCAAGGAGTTGTTGGTTTTAAGGTCAAAAATGTACGTATTGCGTAGCCAGAGAATATCATTAAGAAAGCAAAGGGAATATCTCGCAGTGTTGTGCAGTCATACATATCACAAATGAACAACGACAAAGAAGCTATTGTTTGGCATAAGACTTTGCATCATGACAACGTAAAACTGCGATCTAATCTAATGAGTGTCACACAACAGTTGTAACAAAGAAGCATTAGATAGAACAGAACACAAAGCGGGTGTTTGTTAATCCAGAGTTTTTCATATGCAATTGGGCATTGAGACCGTAAATTAATTAAAGCGGAACTGTGTCTGGCGAATTATCTGCAGTTTCTTCTTCTCACAAAAGATCTTTGGGAGCTGGGTGTTTTGTTGAGTCAGGGGGCGCCGGTATATGAATACACGGGCGATTCATCTTTACAAATTCTTTTTATTTCATATGGACAACACTCCAATTGGATCGTTGCCCTGAATGCGAGTGTCCCCTTCTGCTTCCCCTCGAAATATGGTACCTTACTTTCAATCCAAATGGTAAAGTTTGGCCGATGAAGACTCGCCTTCCAGCAACATTTATTGTTTTTCTTTTGATTGCTTTTACTGGTTTTAGCCTTTAATTTCTTCATTATTCATTGCGCCGCGAAAACTGAGGCAGTCTTCTAACCCATTCTGTGTTGCGAGATATTACAATCAGCTCTCTGTATACTGGTAGGAAAAAAGTCTCAGAGAGCTAACTGTTTTGTTAAAGTTTTCGACTAAGCCTGTGATCGGAATAACTCCTGGAATGCCTCTTTTATTGTAACTCTATGTTTCAACTTGTATTGATTCACTTGCATTTAAAATAGGCTGGGGCCTGCTGCGGGTCGGGAATCATGCGAGGGAAAATTAAGGGGCCTCGCTGGTATACCAGCTGTATGGCAACAGCAACAGCAAAAGCACCTTGGTGTTAAGGGTTCTGCATCTTTGGATCGGGAAGCCTTGGGCTTGGGGTCTGGGAGGGCGGACTTAAAATCTTTGTCGTCTATTCCTATCAGAGGGTATATATAGAAGATCCCATTTGATGGTGTCTGCGTTTGGAGTTGTATTGATAAAGTGTGGTCTCTGTAATTCGTCTAGGCGCTGTAAATAATTTGCCAAATCGCGTTGTTTTTAGATAACCATTCTTTTGCTGTTTGTTCCACTACCTCCAGCTGCTTGGCTAGCTTTTGTTTGCTGGATACCCTTCCAATATCCTTTTGGCGAATAATAGATGTGGTCAGGGGAGGCAGCATGAGGTAGGGCAACTAAATACACGACGTCCATACCACGACAATACACCGCGATTTCGGCATCTTTTGTTTTTCTGATGGTTGATAAAAGTCACTGAATTTTGGTGGGGCAATGTCTGGACGGTTTGCCTGTTACAAGATAATATTGTTTATTGCTTGATCAACATTTTAAATGTGTAAGCTGCATGCCCCTGTTTTTTCAGTGTGTCATTAATAAATCGAATGCTAAAGTCTCTGCCTTTCATAGGGTCTTGTGCAGCTGTTTGTTGCCCCATAGTTTTTTATGTCTTTTCTCTGCCGTCATTCCCCAGTTTACAAAATGCGAAATTACTTCCGCTAAAAGCAAGGCATTCACCACAGCCCCGCCTATATTATTTGCGAGTAAAGCCATTTTTTATAAATGTATTTTTTTTTTTAAATATTTATATTGTCGGAAATTATTTTTTGCTTGACTAGAAAATCTTTCGTGGAAACCAAAAGCTGCAATGATAGCAATTGTTTGCTAAATCCCAAAGTTTTTTGCCAGATTGTGGTTTTTTTAAGGCTTTTACCAAGATTGAGTATCCTACACTTAGCCCTAAAAACGCAGAATGGATACAAGGTTGGTAACGTTTTTTCGGTGCCATTTTTATAAAATAAATAATTAAAATTTTAAATAAAAAAATGAACGTGATGATCTCTAAGCTAAAAGGCGGCCCTAAACTTCCTGAACTTTGAAATGCCAAGTTGATGATAAAGCTTTTATCCCCAAAAAAGGAGAGGTGTATTCTTTGGCAGCTTGGGGGGGAAAACAAAACATTTCCTGGATGAATTCCATAAAAACAGTTCACAGAGTTTACAAGACATTAAAAAGTATATAACAGGTTTGGGCGCGCTAGGGTCTAGAATGGTGAAAAGTGTGGGGAAAACGGTTCTTGTTGTCACAAAATGTCAGTAGATTTGCCCCCATTGATTCGAACAAGTCTTAGTATGATTTAACGAAAGATCCATTTTAACAAAATCATTAATTTCCCTTGGGGGTGTTTTTTATACTTTAGTTTGGGAAAACTTATTGTCGCCACGTTTCATGGGATTAATAATTTTAATCATATAGATTTTTTTTCCCCTTCAAAATGAGCGAGCTGGAAAATTTCAGCAGAATCAGAAAACACTGAATCAGGTGGAGAAAGTAACCAAGCAAAAAATCAGCAGAAAACATGAATTGGTGGAGCATTTAAAAAAGCTCCTCACCCTGGGCGTGTTAAAGCAGGAAAAAAATTGCGAGGGGAACAGACAAAAAAAATTAATGTTCAGAATATGACCATCATGAAAACATAACACCCCCACGCCAGAACAAGTTGTTCAATGCCCGCTATAAAAACTCCATGTGATAAAAGGGCCCCCCAAAGTTTCATGGAATTTAAATTTAAAAAAACTGTTGCCTTTTTTGGGCCCCATTGTGTGTTGGGGGAGTTTTACGGTTAAAAAAACATTAACCAATGGCAACAAAAACAAAAGAATTTAAAAAACAACCTAAACCCAAAAAATACAAAAAAAAGGGAACTGCCCCCAAAAACCCCAAAAACAAAGCTCTTTTGATCCTTTTTATAAGCAATAATTTTTTAATTTTTTTTTAAAAAAAAATCATGGGTTTATAAAATGATGAAGTCAAAAATAAAGACGGGAGTTATAAAAGACTTTCCTAGACCCGAATTGTAATCAATGCGGTTGTTGGGTAAGCCTTCCCTTAAAAACTATGCAAAAAACCTGAGAAAGACACCCTCAAGACGACACTTTTTTTGGGGGTTTTGTGTGTATATTTTAGACATCTACTATTTAAGATAAAAACATGCTTGATTTTTTGATAATTATAAGAAAACTTAAATACAAACTTGGTTGTATTAGAGGAGATTTAAATCAAGAATTTATTAAAAACTGATAAAACTTAATTAAAAACTTAATCAAGAACTTATTAAGAATTTGAAGAAATTTTTAATTTTAAAAATTTAAATTTAAGAACCTGGGGTGATTTTTTAAAAACTTAATTAGGATTTGGGGGTGACTTGGGGGGGGGGGTTTTTGGGTGTGGTGAAAGGCTTTATATTTGTCATGGAACACCCTTGGCGCAAGACGCCTGAATGACAGCCTTTTTGTATGTAAAGTGGAGGTAGACAGAAAGCGACGAAGCAGCAAAAAAAAAGTTAATCTTCTCACGTGATAACCTTTGCCCGTCTGGGGGGAGCGCTGGACTCTAAAGGTTTCCCACTGTAACCTTTGGCGCTCTGGGGTTTGGAGCGCTGAAGAAAGGGGTTTTCCCTGGCCCCTTTGACCCTTTAGGGTGGAGCGCTAAAGAAACGGTTTTTCCCCATGTGACCTTTGACTGCTTTCTCACTGTGGGACTTTGAGAGGGTGTTTTTGGGGGTTTTGCTTTGGGTTTCTTGTACGGAAGCGTCCTAATTTTATCTCCTCACTGCTTGAAAAACATTAAATACATCCTTCCATAGAGTAGATTCTATGAAGAAAGGGCCCAAATGTAGAAACCTTTTAGCATTGGATTCAACAAACGAGAATCTCTCTTGTTTGCGAGATATGAAGGGCCGCCGCTCTCAATCATCCAAAGCCTAACAAAATTGTGCTGGTTCAACATGCTCGTCAAATATTGTCGCTTAGAAAATCTCCCACGTTTTGTTTGCCCCTGATTAAAATTTATATAAACAAAAAACCACCTGCACAAAACCGGGAAATTTTTCCACTACACCCAAACCCCCCCAAGACATTACAACCCGTCTTGCTGGTGGCGGCCTTTAAAATGGGAGTGACAGAACAGTCTAGAACATTCGCTAACGACCCTGGGCGCTGTCAACCCGAAAAAGGGGTTTCACCCCCCCCCCCCACCCCTCACCTGGCAAGCCCAGTTCCCGCTTTATTGATTTTTTGGTCGTTGTGTGCGCTTTGTGAACGAGGTCGGCTTCGTGCCGCTTAAAAATTTGGATTAAGTTTCGGCCCCGTGTCAGCCCATTGTAACATAGTTTTGTAGGTTTTGTAATCCGTCATTGATTTTGAGCATTATATGAAAATAGGCTGGCCACACATACTCCCTCCATACTGGTAGATGTTCTAGGTCTGCCAACCCATCTAGTTTTTTTGCCAGAACATTCGAAAACGCCATTCATTGCATAAGGGCACACTTTAAAACAGATGAATGGTTGTTTTGAAAGTAGAAAAGATTAAAATCTTAAACACAGTCAGCTTTCCCCCCTAAAACACGAATCGTAGTTAACAATCAATAAGTCCGAATCAGCCGTTTTTACCTTCGCCTTAAGAAAAGAAGCCCTGTTTTTTTTAAAGTGGCTTTAGCGTCTCAAGCCGTCCCCAAAAATCAACGCGTTTAAAAAAACTAATGGTTGTTTTGCTTCGGCCAATTTCAACAATGCAGGCCATTTTTTAGATAAGGAACAATTATGGTAGCCCAAACACGTATTAAAACTGGTACATTTGTTTATTTTTTTAAACCAACAAACCTTTAAAATAGTCTCTCCGTTTCACAACAGCTTCGCCCACCTTTTTAAGACCTACCGTTAAGCGAAGAAGAACAGAGAAAAAGGCGGCTTGCTGTATACGAGGAACGTGTTGCACACACCCCCTTGCGGGAGACATGTGAATAGTTTGGGTTGCCTTCACTGGACTCAAAATAAATTTTTCAAAAAATACTTAACATGCAGTTAAAAATAAAACTTTGGCCCCGAATAACAAAAAGTTCTTCAGTAACGGTTTTTGCCATTTTAAAATAACACAATTAAAAAACAGTGGTACCCAGAGCGCAATCAAAACCAGCCTTTTTTGTGCAGATATGACAGCCCCCGTGTGCCCGTCGACAGCCTGATCTGATGGTCGACGTGGCAATGTGGTGTGAGCGGCCCCTGATTGGGCCGGCTGGACGCGCTGCCCCGGAGCAGTGTTTGCGTGGAAGGCTGATGTCATGTAAACGGAAGGGGGGGGGGGAGGGGGGGAGGTGGAGCAGTATTGATTTTTTTGGCCTGTGGTGAGTTTTTTTTCTGTGTGTGCATGTGTCCGGGGGTTAGTTTGTTTTGTGGTGTGTGTGGGTGTGCGGCGCGTGTAGTGTTGTGTGTGTGGTGGTGTGTTGTGTGTGGGGGGTGTGGGTTGTGTGTGCGGTGTGTGTGTGTGTGTGGTGTGTTTGTGGTGGGGCATTTTTTTTGTTTTTGTGTGGTGTTGTGTTGAAGTCTTACTTGCAAGAAGTAAAAATAACCAAACGGGTTTCTTTCGCCCGAACTGGGGGGGGGCGGGGGTGGCCCGGTGGTATATTTCGTTCTCTAAATTGTTATTAAAACACAAAAAAACAGGCTTTTAAAAAATGTTTGTTAATCAGGAATAGGTTTTTGAACTTACCGCCCAAAGCATTGCAAACAAAAACACAAGACAAGACACGACTTTCAACCACTTGGGTCTTCTCGGCGAAAAAATAAATCACATTTTAAAAAAGTGGGACAGTACAAACTCGAAAAACAAAAAAGGGGAAAGAAAATGATTTTCCGTAAATTTTTCATGAAGGGGAAAGACAGAGGCCCGGGGGATTATGGGAGAGGAAAAAAGAGGGGGGGGGGGGGGGGGGGGGGGGGCGTCAGGGGAGGTGTGTTGTGTGATATGATAGGGTTTTGTGTCGTTTTTTTAGGATGGTATGATATCTTTGGATGGTTGGTAATGGTGGAAGGAAAGGGGAAAAAAAAAAAAAAAAAAAAAAAAAAGGAGAGAAGAAAGGTGTGTGTGGGGGGGTTTAAGGGGGGGGATCAAAACAAAATTAAAATTAGATAGATGGAGGGTTGCTGTAACTACTGTATGAAGTGAGTGAAGAGGATGTGGTGGTGGTGTATGTAAGTGTGTGTGTATGTGTGTGTGTATGTGTGTGTGTTGGTAGGGGATATTGCCAACTGATGTGGAAGAGGTGGGTATGTGTGTTTGGTTATTGTTGGATTCTTAAGAATCCCATCTCATTTCCAAACTGGGCACACTACACCCCCAAGGCATCAATATCCAACAATAACCAAACACACATACCCACCTCTTCCACATCAGTTGGCAATATCCCCTACCAAACACACACACAATACACACACACATACACACACACTTACATACACCACCACCACATCCTCTTCACTCACTTCATACAGTAGTTACAGCAACCCTCCATCTATCTAATCTTAATTTTGTTTTGATCCTTCCCTTAAATCCCCCCCACACACACACACCTTTCTTCTCTCCTTTTTTTTTTTTTTTTTTTTTTTCATCATTATCTATCCACCATTACCACAACCATCACAAAGATATCATACCATCCTAATAAACTGGACACACAACCCTATCATATCACACACACACACCTCCCCTGACGCACCCCCCCCCCCCCCCCCCCTCTGTTTCCTCTCCCATAATCCCCCTGGCCTCATGTCATTTCCGCCTTCATGAAGAATTACGGATAAGTCATTTTTCATTCCCCTTTTTTGTTTTTCGTAGTTTGTACTGTCCCACATGTTAAATGTGATTTATTTTTTCGCCTGATGAAGACCCAAGTGGTTGAAATGCATCGTGTCTTGTCTTGTGCTTTGTTTGTCAATGTCATTGGCGGTAAGTTCTAAAACTCTATTCCTGATCTTGCTTCGTTCGCCGCCTTCAATCACTCCATTTTGAAATGTTTGTTAAAATACACAAACAAGCTTTAAAATATGTATATTAAAACATACAAACAAACAAGCTTTAAAACATGTATATTAAAACACACAAACAAACAAGCTTTAAAATATGTATATTAAAACACACAAGCTTTAAAATATGTATATTAAAACACACAAACGCGCTTTCAAATATGTATGTTAAAACATACAAACAAACCAGCTTTGAAATATGTATATTAAAACACACAAACAAGCTTTGAAATATGTATATTAGAACATACAAACAAACAAGCTTTAGAATATGTATATTAAAACATGCAAACAAACAAGCTTTAAAATATGTATATTAAAACACACAAACAAACAAGCTTTGAAACGTGTATATTAAAACACAAACAAACGAGCTTTGAAATATGTATGTTAAAACATACAAACAAACAAGCTTTAAAATATGTATATTTAAACACACAAACAAAATAACAAAGTATTCAGAGGAGGCAGATATGACAGAAAGAAATGATGAAGATTTGGTTGGGCTGTATTTTTTCTATTTTTGTTTAAAGAATATTGATAGCAGTTTTAGGGTAATCAGATCTGTGAAGGCTGCTCATGGCGGTTAAATGTCTCGATGAAGCCTGCAGGTGATGAAACTGTGAATAATTTGGACAGTGTCAGGTGTGTAGACAATAAGGTATTGATTATGTAGGACAAAGCATTAAGTGTGTCATGATCAGATAATGAGTGTACAGGACATCGTGTAAACTTTGTAGATGTGCACTCCGCTGGCCAGGTTGGGATTTGAACCAATGGTCGTCAGACTGACGGATCAGCGCTCTCTGTACTCTTTTGTTGCCTTGTCTTGCCATGCCTTTTTTTTTTTTTTTTTTTTTTTCCCTGTCAGCTCTGGACTCTTCCTGATGACCCAGTGTGATGTCTGTGCTGTGTTTCAGAGTCCACCTGCACGGTGAAGGAGATGGACTGTGAGGATGTTACGGAGCCCAAACACAGAGAGAGCTGGGGCCTCGACTGGGTGAAGGAGAAAACCTTCCTTATCATGCCCCGAAAGTGAAATACACCGTCTGCAGTTACATTCAGACTGATGCTGGACTTGGTCATCGCACCCAAAAAGTGTAGCAGACATCGGGAAATGACACTCAAAATGATATTTGGTTTTGTCATAATGTTTGAAGATTGAAGTAGACATTAAGAAATGACACTGAATGCAACACTGAACTTTCTTTTCACGCTTAGAGATTAAAATGTATACCTGCCTAGCGTATTCTGAAAATGATGTATGATTATTTATCATCATATCCAAAGTGGAAAGCACGTGCATAGAATGCGTTGAAAACAACTAGTGGAGTTTTTACCCTTTTTTTATCAGACAGATGAAACGGACTCCTATGGCATTGAGCCATTGATGCACTTCTTCAGATACTCAGAAAATGCAGTGTGCCCAGTATACAGTAGGACGGTGGTGACTATAAACAAATCAGTCTTCCTGCCAAGGTGCGTCTCATGTACTCAGAAGAACTGTTGACTGTTCTTTGTGTGCCGCATGCTTCATTAGTGGTGATGTACCTGTTCAGGTCTGTTCAGGCGATTGAAGGCGCTCTAAACTAGGGTGAGAGGAGGAGTTCTTGCTGCGCTCATTTCATGATTCTGTAGCCGTACACAAGCATGTTGCCTCGAGTCCGTTGAGCACCGGTTCCTTGTTGCCTTTCCTCCCAAGTTGTGCAACTCTTGATGATCAACCAGATCAACAGGAAGTAGAATTCTACTGGTAGTTCAGTTAAAAGAAAAAGAATTAAAGGATTGTGCCTGTGTTTCTCTACAAACTATCCTGTACTTCAATTCAAGAAGAACTAAAGGGACTGTGCCTGTGTCTCACCACAAACTGTCCCAAAGGAGATGAACCAGCCTCTGTAGTGCAGTGGTAAGTTTGTGTACTACTGTCTTGGATGTTCTTGAGTTGAGTCCCATCACAGGGTTTGATCATGGATTTCTTCTGTCCCAGCTGGCTCCTGGCTAAAGGTGGATGTTCTTGAGTTGAGTCCCATCACAGGGTTTGATCATGGATTTCTTCTGTCCCAGCTGGCTCCTGGCTAAAGGTGGATGTTCTTGAGTTGAGTCCCATCACAGGGTTTGATCATGGATTTCTTCTATCCCAGCTGGCTCCTGGCTAAAGGTGGATGTTCTTGAGTTGAGTCCCATCACAGGGTTTGATCATGGATTTCTTCTATCCCAGCTGGCTCCTGGCTAAAGGTGGATGTTCTTGAGTTGAGTCCCATCACAGGGTTTGATTGTGGATTTCTTCTGTCCCAGCTGGCTCCTGGCTACAGGTGGACGTTGTGAGGGCTGATGGAGGAAGCCTGGGACCACAAACTCCAGTTTCACTCACATGGTGGATGTGTGAGTGTGTGTGTGTGTGTGTGCATGTGTGAGTGTGTGTGTGTGTGTGTGTGTGTGTGTGTGTGTTAGTGAGTGAGTGTGTGTGTGTCTGTGAGTGAGGGGAGGGGGTTGCTAAAAGTTTCCGACCAACACTAGAGCTGGTCATCTCTTGGGCTGTGGTTAGTGCTGGAATAGTTTATGAGGGAAGCATAGAATACAACTCTGACATGTAATCTTAGGCCCGAATGGAAGTCCATAGAATCATCTTCTTTGTCCTCATTAATCATAAAAAAGACAGATTCTGCGGCCTTTCATGCCCTGCAGTTGTGCTGACCACAAATTTAAATCCCTCTCCAAGCACGTGCCAGGGGTGAACGTGTGACCCAGTCCCTGTCAGCGCTATGTATATGGGGAGAGTTGCTGGGGGGACGTGGCAGTGCTCTTCGGAGAGGGATGCTCGCTTGTGCTGCCTCTGTGACTGGGCAGCTGATGTCATCGCAAGGGGTCGACAAGCCGGGCAGTGCAGGCGTTGGGTCAGGACAGGCACTGCTCGGCTTCACCAAAGTGACTCTGCAACAGCACTGTGTCTCCTGAGGGGGAACCAAATCAAAGAACGGGAAACAATTCCATGGTCCAAGTGTTTGTTGAGGGGGAAGTCTGGTGGAAGGCTGGTGGTGGCTTCTGACAAACGGCTGAACACCGTTGTAGAGATGGGAGTCCTCACTGGAAGGTCAGCTTTTCTCTGAGTTACTCTCTCGATGGTTTTCAGTGAATCTTAAATAAATGTTAGCGAACCGCTCGGAGAAACGAAACGTGGACAAATGAGCCACAAGACAAAACACGACGCGTTTCGCCCCTTAGGCCTTCTGCAGGGAAGATGCAAACAAATAGGACAACGAACATTGACTTTGCTTTGATCGCTTCAGAGGTTCTCGTTCAACGCCTTCCTTGCGCTGAACTCTGAAGCGATCAAAGCTAAGTGAATTTTCGTTGTCCTATTTGTTTGCATCTTGCCTGAAGAAGGCCTAAGAGGTCGAAACGCGTCGTGTTTTGTCTTGTGACTCGTTTGTCCACGTTTCTCTGGCTGGTTCGCTAACATTTATTTAAGATTTGTTGTTAGATTTCCGCCTGCAGTCGTCTCACTTTGCAACTGGGTTTTCAGTGAGTATCGGAAGATGCTGTCGATCCTGCGGTGTAGTATGGCGGTGAACATTGGTTCCCACGGCTGTTGACATGGGCCAGGTGGTGAACATTGGTTCCCACGGCTGTTGACACGGGCCAGGTGGTGAACATTGGTTCCTACGGCTGTTGACACGGGCCAGGTGGTGAACATTGGTTCCCACGGCTGTTGACATGGGCCGGGCGGTGAACATTGGTTCCCACGGCTGTTGACACGGGCCAGACGGTGAACATTGGTTCCCACGGCTGTTGACATGGGCCAGGCGGTGAACATTGGTTCCCACGACTGTTGACATGGGCCGGGGCGGTGAACATTGGTTCCCACGGCTGTTGACATGGGTCAGGCGGTGAACATTGGTTCCCACGGCTGTTGACACGGGCCAGGCGGTGAAAACAGAGCAGAGGAACATGTCATGAGTGCCTTCCATCGTCTGAACAGGTTAGGTGGTAGTGGATATTCGGTTGTGAATGTTCTGAACTTAATCAGCCTGTGAAACAGTGTGGTGGTGGTTTTGTTCTTCTCTGACCATTGTAAAGAATGTTTGCTTGACGATCAGAATCACTACGACAATCGTTTCGTTTCTTGGTCGTGTGCCAAACTTGAGAAAGTAAGTGGTTTCTCTTTCTTTGTTTTCGCTGTCCTAAATGTGATCTGTTTTTGCCTGAAGAAGACCCAAGAGAGTCGAAATGCATTGTCTTGTCCTGTGCTTTGTTTGTCTTGTCCTTGGCGGTAACTAACCCCCTCTCTTTCCAAACTAGGACAAGATGCAAACATATACACAAAAAACAAGGTGTAAAGTAATACTTATTCTGTACATGAAGTAAAAACGAGAACCGAGTTATCACCAGCTATGTCTTCGTTTGATGTTACAGAGACAAATGTGCCCCCCCCCCACCCCAAAAAAAAAAAAAAGAAAAAAAAAGAGGGTTTCTAGATGGCTGTTGGTGAGAAAAATGGGCCAGAGCATTCCCTTATTTCCAAAACCATATTACCTGGAATTGGATGTTTGTGTGTGTTCATGCGTGGTGTATGTGTATGTGTGAAAATTGTATTGAATTTTTGTGCGAGCAGGTTCGTGTGCTTGAAAACATGTCTGAAATGATGGTCTCCATGCTTCAGATCATTGTATGCAGCTGATGCTAAAGAGAAACAAATGGCGCATGGTACTTGACGTGGTGCACTATGCCGTGCGTATCACTGACCAATGTCAGACTGTTGTGACGAGCCATTTGCTGGCATTTAAATCAGTCAGGACTTGCACCTACAAAATGGGGGGGGGGGGGGACTCTTTCCAGTGAAAGAGCGTTGCATTGTCTGTTTTGACTGGCTGAAAGAAAT
>CM031606.1:95070028-95083520 GCA_018398815.1 Conus ventricosus
TCAAATATACTACTATTAGGGGACTTTGATATTGATATGTTAGAACAACTAATATTGATATGTTAGAACAACTAATATTGATATGTTAAAACAACAACCAGCTTGGACAAGTACACTGTCACTTAAAGCACTCCATCAGTTAGTACAGACCCCAACGAGAATCACTAAAACAACTGCGACCCATATTGATCATGTATACACAAACAACAAATCTGCAATGTTTCAGTGGTACATTCTGGTATTAGTGATCACTGTCCAGTCTTCTGCACGTGGTCCTTAAGGCTCCCAAAACCACCACCCAAAGGTCACACAACCATCCAATACTGCTCTTTCAAAAAGTTTAATGAAACAGCATACCTCTCTGACTTAAACATTTCCCCATTTCACTTAACTTATGATTACTCAGATGTCAATGATGCACTATCATTCTGGTACCAAACATTCCTCATCATAAATAAACACTCGCCGTTACATAAAAAGCGAGTTAGGCACCCTCAGATGAACCCGTGGTTTACACCAGAATTGCTGCAAGAAATGGTTCTACGTGACCAACTCAAGGCAGCAAATTTGTTTGATTGTTCTTTGTTCTTTTTGCAAAGTTATGGTTATATCATGTTTTTGTTGCTTCATCCTTGTCCTTTTTGCTTTGATTTGTCTTCCTCTGATGTATAAAAAACCTCTTCAACTGAATCACATTCACTTACTGATACATGTACAATTACATTTTTGAATTTAAAATCATTGTGAATGGATCATGACCGATAATGTGATACAACACAAGGACAAGGTAGATATACTTAAAGCGAGAAGGATATCGACAGGTTCTACTATTGCCATGGGGGAAGATTTCTATTTCAGGGTTAGGGAAAGCGAGAAGGATACTGACAGGTTCTCCTATTGTCATGGGGGAAGATTTCTATTTCAGGGTTAGGGAAAGCGAGAAGGATACTGACAGGTTCTCCTATTGTCATGGGGGAAGATTTCTATTTCAGGGTTAGGGAAACCGAGAAGGATACTGACAGGTTCTCCTATTGTCATGGGGGGAAAATTTCTATTTCAGGGTCAGGGAAATCAGGCGGAGGATGTTGCCCCATCGTAAACAAAAATGAGAAAAGCTGCTGGGTCGGATGGCATGACTGGAGAGTCGCTAAAAAAAGGTGGGTGATTGTGTTGCAGATTTCTTTGACACATTTTTTAATGCTTTGTTTCAGAAAGGTATATTCAAATGTCCCACCGACATTTGGACAGAAAGTATCTTGCTTCCTCTGTAAAAAACAAACAAACAAAAAACAACCACCAAACACAACACACACACACACACACACACACACACACACACACACACACACACACACACACACACACACACACAAACGGAAAATATCAACAATCCTGACAATGACACGGGCATTTCGTTATGTAATATCATTACTAAACTTCATAGTGCAATAATGAACTCCGCCTGGTAGTCTCTTTAGACCTCGCAGCCCTGGATAAAGGAGGAGGGTTGGGCGTGAGGCTAGCAACCTCACCCTGTAAAACAACTGCCTTCCACAGAAACATCAACAATCACCAAAGAAACGCCACTCCTGGAAGAAGAAGGGCCTGCATCAGCAGGACTCGTGACGCGTTGGGGTGAAAGCCGAATGGAAGCCTCGGCGCCGACCCCCCTTCTGACGACTAGGGAAGACCAAGAAACACCTGGAGGCGGGATGCGGAAGCGGACACCAGGCGGATGGGCAACAGCTGGGGCGAAACAGACACGATTTGGAATTGGATTTCTACTAAATCTTTTCGATAACTGCATTTTTCATCAATGAACTGGCAGTAGAATTGTCTAAACATGGACAGCATAGTATACAGTTAGTTGCAGGAGCTATAGAAGTATTCATGTTGCTTTTTGCCGACGGCGTGGTTTTATTATAGGACACTTGTCTTGGGACTGTAAAACCAACTTGATGAAGCAGGTGAGCTAAACTTAACCGTATTTCTGGACACACCTACGTCATAGTTTTCCGTACAGCAGGCCATTTGGCAGCACTTTGCATCCAGCGGTAGGGAATGATGAAGCAGTGGTAAACAATCCTACATGTCTTGGTCTGGTCTTCACCGTCAAAGCACAGTTGAACGGCAGGATTGTCAGGAGTAGCCAGAACGGTCAGACAGGGAGAGATCGAAATGCTGCATGCAATGCGAAGATTGAACCCTGCTGACCCTTCTGTGGTGCAGAAATTATTGGACACTCGGACAGAATCCCATTTTGCACACATGACGCGGAAGAGTGGAGACTTGTGTAACAAATATAAAATGTGTGTACTTTTTCTCAATAATGAGATTTCTACATGCATCCCCTCACTCTTCAAATGAACTGGGCTATGTTGTATCAGGCTCGTATCTTTTGTTTATCATGATTTACATGGAACGTGCTGATTGAAACTAATTCAGCTACCTGCAACACGCTAGTCGTGAACAGACACATGAAATACTCCTCACACCAGATGAAATCAGACATTGTAACCGGGTATATCTGGAATAAAGAACATATTAGATGAAAGAAAGGGTTTTGTCACACTTCAAACAGCATCCAGCCGACTGTTTTCAACAAATATGGCATGTAGATATAGCAGGAGAGAGAGAGAGAGAGGAGAGAGAGAGAGAGAGAGAGAGAGAGAGAGAGAGAGAAAACTATTCATGGTATAATTCTTTTCAAGACACACGAACCAGTGATATGCCTTATTGAAATAACTTATAATCACTTTTAGGTTAGCTTTACATTCGACAAGCGACCTTTTCTGCAGGTATGACATGCATAGACAAAACTTAGTGCGTATTCTTTTATCAGCCAATGGAAAGGAGATATTATCACCATGTTTATTGCCGAAGAATTGAACACCGGGTGCAAATACGTTTCTTGTGACGCAGTCTGTTGACCCCAATAACAACTGGTGGAAAACACAATAATAATTAGTATTACAAATTGTAATTGTATTGCTGTATTGTGACAATCTTGGTTCGGTTGATCCGTTATTACATCATTTGCTTGATATCTCGCCTGTTACGGTATCAGTCGATAACATTGGATCACGTGGTCTACGATCATTATGTGAGGGAAGTACACGTTTCTTGTTACGCTCATTTCTGTTGTGAATGAGAATGTGTGCGTATTTTGTGTGCCGTTTACAAGGCTGGCGTTAACTGCCACTTGACAAAAAATACCAATAGAATTTTTGGTCGATCAAACTGTCAGATCGTCAATTCTCTCTCTCTCTCTCTCTCTCTCTCTCTCTCTCTCTCTCTCTCTCTCTCTCTCTCTCTCTCTCTCTCTCTCTCTCTCTCTCTCTCTTCTCTCTCTCTAGAAATGTTTGCAGCTTTCATGATCTGAAACCTTATCTAACTTTAGAAATGGACAGGCACTTGAAATATATCATGACCAAATTTAGGTTTGGAATATCAGAATTGGCAGTTCACAAGTTTAGATACAAAACCGTTGTTGATGACAATGTCTTGTTGTGTCCGCTTTGTAAAGAGTCTCCGGAAAATGAAATCCATTTTGTTCTTTGCTGTCCAGCCCTAAAGAACATTAGAACCAAATGTATTCAGCCAAAATTTTACAGACAGCCTTCTCTATTTAAATTGACTATACTTATGTCGTCAACCTCACCAGAAGTTGTTCGAAATTTCTCATTGTTTTTGTATAAGGCATTTAGATTTAGAGAAACAGTTACTTCTTGATGTTCTAAAATGATTTATGTCTAGAATGTTTGACAATCATGAGCATTTATCTCAGTTCATATATTATGTTCACTCACCCCTTCATAAAGGGCTAAGGCCTATATGAATAAATCATCCGAATCCGAATCCGAATCCGAATCCGAATCTCTCTCTCTCTCTCTCTCTCTCTCTCTCTCTCTCTCTCTCCTCCCTCTCTCTCTCTCTCTCTCTCTCCACACACACACACACACACACACACACACACACACACACACACACACAACAACACACACACACACACACACACACACACACACACACACACACACACACACACACACACACACACACACACACACACACACACACACACACACTGGCACGTAAAACTTTGTTATTATAATTGAACAGTATTCAAAGACACTGTCAATCACAGAGTTCATGGCTGTTGGTCTCCAGCCATTTCATCAGTTTAGCTTCCTGAGATTTTTCTTCTTCTTTCTGCCCATGTATTAAATGTATACATGAAAGGATTGATAGCAGAGTTTAAAGGAAGAACGAATATAGCTAAAGCAACGTTGACTTCTCCAGGGTTGGTACATTGGTCAGTGCCAGCATCCCACACAGTCCAATGGGGAACCAGCACATGAAGTCTGTCACAGCTATACTGATCAACTGCCGGGCTATGGTCAGATCCTGGGACACTTTGGTAGTGTTGTTTTTAAGGCATTGCTCTGTACTGACCAAAAGATGAGGGTCTGACCGACACAGATCAGCAAGAATATGGTGAAATTAAAGATGATCATTACACTGACAGTAACTGGCAGTGGGATGCAGATACCTGACTGACTGTAAAAACTCCCATGTCTTGTCATAGGCAGTAAAGGGAAGACAGCTAAAATCCAGCCAACGGACCAAGTCAAGAGACAAGCCACTAACGCTGATGTTTTCTCAAATCGCAGAGTGCTGAATGGAAAGCGAAGAACAATGAACCGGTCCAGTGTGATTAGGCAGATGATCAGTGCTGATGCTTCACTGGACAAGAGAGACAAAAAGCGCCACATGACAAGTCACACTGTTTTTCCACGTGTCGTCACAATGGTGATACTGACCTTGGAGTCTTTCATCAGCAGCTCCAATCAGGGATGTAGAGTCCCATCAGGAAGTCAGCCATGGTCAGTGTGATGACAAACACAGTGTAGCCACTCACAGAGGTCCTGTGTCTTACAATCAAACGTGCACAGAAGGAGAACATGTTACCGGACAGAGACAGACAGGCCATCATTCACAGAAACACACGATACGTCCACGACTGCAGTAGTCTTCACACGAGGAAATCTCGTCTTTGGGGGCATGACAAGAACTGCGGTCAAAGCCAGGAGGAAGTAACTCATTGCAACACAGTTTATAATTTCCTGTGTGAATGGAGCTTAAATGCTGGAGATGTGTGAAAATGTCCACTGGGAATGTTTTCACAGGGCTGCCGTCCATGTACAGTTCAGTCAGTTGAGGTAAGGACTGAAAACTGCTGAGGAAAGTGTGAACAGATGTGAGAGTCAAATTCATGTTTCTGTATTCTTGAAAAGGACGAAAAGACTTGAGGGTCAAAGTGTGAGTGTGGTGTGTGACAGGTCTTACGATTGTCAGTCTGTTGTGCTGTGCAGCAGAGGACTGGATCCTTAACCAGTGAATGAGAGGATTCCCAGACAGCGACAGTGTTTCCAGATGTTCCAGGTGAAGGAAAGGTGACAAGCTGACTTGCTTCAGTTGGTTACCACTGAGATCGAGGAATTTCAAATTCAGCAGTGTTATGTTAGGTATGTGACTGATTGAACACTGAGCAAAGACCAGGTAAATAAGATAGGAATTGTGGCTGACATCAGATAGCGCCATGCCAGAACCTGTGGCGTCTATGGAACGGAGCTGAGGAATTGTGCTGCAAGAAAGGGCTGACCACATTGAAATGTGTGACCTTGACATTGACAACTCAAAGGACAGGTCATCCCACACAGCAATTCATCGTCATGCTTTGGACAGTGAGACCAGCCGTCACATAAATGATCACTGTCAAACAGATCCCAGAAATTCTGCATCGAAAAAATCCTGGACATGTCATGTCCTCACATCCCTCTTCATCCTGGTGATCAATACAGTCGTACATTCCATTGCAGCGTATGAAGATAGGCACACAGTCATTGAACTCACCAGGACAAGGTAATGGCTGTCAGGACAGGACTCATTTGGACTTCATGGGGGTTGAAGTGAACCTCCTGTTGTCCGTGTTAAAGCGATAAGACCAGGGGAGGGAAAGTACGGCAGAGAAGTGAGCACCTCTCTCACAAAATCACAGTCTTGCTCATCAGATCATCCCAGCAGTCAAAGAACTGGTCACATACGTTGTTGAAGTGCAAACACTGACCGTTGGGACACGTGAATTTCTTCACACAAGGTGAATGATAACAGAACGATTCATCACTGTTGTCATCGCAGTCAGTAACAACGTCACACACCAGCGTGGATGATAAGACGAGGCGGTTATCATTGCATGTAAACAAAGGAGTCAGAGTGACTGGAGAATTTGCTGAATCAGGCTTCTTATCAACGGCTGACGTGTGTAAGGAAAACTACAAACTATTTCAGTATGACAAAGTCTTTATAGCGACCAGGGGCCACAGAGGAATACTGTGTAAGTCATGTGACCATCACGGCATATAGTTATAGACTGTTGTGTGGGTTTGTTACGAATTGCAAAGAAATATTTTTTGATGATAAGACCACCCATCACTTGACTTCCATTGAATGTACACATTGCACCATGTGGGTCGACAAAACATTTATGGGCGATCTCAAAGTAAACTTGTCCCAAAACAAACAAAATCGGACATTGCTTTGTATTAATAACATGTAATTTTTTATATGTGAAATCCACAGTATGATGAAGAACAGTGTTATCTTCGTTAATTATACAAAACTTGTACAGAGAGCGCAGTGGCGTATATAGGATGGATAAATCGGTAGAATATTCCAGAGCGCTTTTCTTCACAGTACTTAGTATTTGAAACGCACGATCCCAGTCTGTCACACAGGTGGGGAAGGTCAACTTACCACCCAGCGAAACGCAGTAGTCACTAGCTATTTTCATTGCTGTTTCTTTCTGACGGACACCATCAAATCCACTTAATATCTTGAAAAAAATACACAACCAGTACATCTCTGTCCGAGAGTGCTGAGATTTTGGCTAGATGTACATGTAACAGAAGTTTGCTTCATCTGTACAATGCAGATATTTTCCTCAGAAAGCACAGTCGCACACACACACACACACACACACACACACACACACACACACACACACCACACACACACACACACACACCACACACACCCACACACACAACACACCACACACACACACACACACAACACACACACACACACGCTGTGTTAAATGATAGCCATTTGCAGAGCTTCTACTTGACTTTTTATTAAAAAAAAATTGAAAATGAAGCAATAGTCTGATCCGGGAGCTACAAAGGACACACCATTGACATTTGTGAAACCAGCTTGATATTCCTTCAGTGCAGGTCAGACGCAAGCTAGATCAGGTGAAGCATAATTTAGAGCACTTCAAATCCTCTAAACCCAT
Organism: Conus ventricosus; assembly: GCA_018398815.1. Lineage (NCBI taxonomy): Eukaryota > Metazoa > Mollusca > Gastropoda > Neogastropoda > Conidae > Conus > Conus ventricosus. Next base: position 95,077,386 of record CM031606.1, read on the forward strand.
CACATGAGGCAGTCTGGGACGTGGAAAATCGTGGATGGGATCGACAGAAGAGAACATATATCTTTGGGTCAGTTACAAAAGTCAAAGAGGCTTAACAGTGGGAAAAGTATCCAGATCACTTCAAACACAAAAGTGGCCACGTTTTCCCATGTACGTTTACCCGTTCTTCAGACTCCCTGACTGGGATGGAGAATTTACCTGTTTCAAGGTCTCATGCGAGTTTTCTTGTCTTGATGCGTTCCACGAGCTTTCCCACTACATTTGCATAGTGAGTATGCTGTATCCCTTCACTGATGATATGTTTTTCCTGTTTTTGGCAGAGGCATCAGATAATTGTGTGCCAGTCAAGTCAAGTCAAGTCAAGTCAAGTATACTTTATTATCTCAAAAAGAGAAATTATTATCAGGTGCAAGACCATTTTACAAACATATTACATAAAAACATATCACAGAACCACGAAAAGACACGATTTCATTAAGATGCCTACGAACAATAAAAACACATTAGATCACCATGAATAAGATATTTACATACTTTTATACAGGGTCTTTAAAGAGCCTTTTAAAGCAGGATCACCGCATTACAAATGTTACAAATCAAAATGCATTTTAAGACACCCCCCCCCCAACACACAACTGCATATGCAAATATACATGCATGATACATGCGCGAATCTGCAACAGAACATACACACACATGTGCACGCATGCACATACAAACACACACACACATCTGCACACAAGAAAACACACACACACACACATATAGATGTAACATATGCACACATACGCACACACATACATACGTAATTATACTATTCACTGCTCACAGTAAGAGAAATGTACAGAATCTACACAATTAAGAATTCAACAGATGGACTGACTGCGGAAGAAAAGATTTTTGAGCTCGTGTTTTAAACTTGAAGGTTCTGAATCTGCGTCCTGAAGGCAAGAGATCATAGTGTTGAGCTAAAACATGGCTGTCATCATTCGCAATCTGCCGTCCCTTTTCTCTCACTCGCTCCTCAACAACTTGCAAACTTCTTTGTCTTCACCCACAACTTTACTGCAAACATTCACAATATCACTCAGCTTATGCTTATTCCTTACATTCAAACTTCCATACCAACACATGAATGATCCAGTGAGAACCGATTCAATGCAGCACCGATAGTAAGTTTTAAGAACATTTGTGGAAACACCAATATTTTTCTCAATTTTTGCAAACAGAAGACTCTGGACTGACATTTTTTAAAGACTGATTGAACGTTACCATCAAAAGAAAGCTTGTTATCCAAAACTGTACCCAGGTAGCGGTATTCATTCACCCGTTCGACAGTTTGGTCACCAATAACAAGCTGGGGTATTACAGTGGGGGTTTTACGAAAATCAATAAGCATTTCTTTTGTTTGACAACATTAAGGTCTAAAAATTTCTATTACACCAAGATGCAAACCTTTCAACTTCGCTAAAATAGATAGAATCTGAGTTGGATAGATCTTCGATAGCAGAATCATCAGAATACTTTATGACAGGTGTTGTTTCAGTGCCAGTGCAGTCGTTTGTGTACAGAGTAAAGAGGACCGGAGATAGTACTGTGCCTTGTGGGGCACCAATACAAGTAGAGCGTTCTGAGGAGGTTGAAGAAAGGAAGCGACAGACTGGGTTCTGTTGAGGAGAAAATTGACAATCCAAAGAGTAAGTTTGGGGTCTACGTTCAGGTCTAGCAGTTTCATGGCCAGCAGATGAGGCTGGATGGTATTGAAGCAGAAGAAAAAAATCAATGAACAGGATGCGAACAAAGAGTCAGGGGTGTTCAAATGAGCAAAGGCGTATGAAGTAGCGTTAGTATGGCATCGTCTGTGCCCCTCTGGGGTTTGTAAGCGAACTGAAAGGGATCAAGTTGCTGCTTAGTAAAGAAAAAAGGCGGTGAAGGACTAGTTTCTCAAAGCATTTCATTACAATGGGTGTTAAGGCAACAGGACGGTAATCGTTCAGTGCAACAGGATTTTTCTTCTTGGGGACAGGGATTATAGTAGAATTCTTCCAGATAGCAGGTACAGTACAGTCACGCAAAGACCAGCTGAAATAGAACAGAACAAGCCACACAATTCAGAAGCACACACCTTCAACACTCGTCCACATACATTGTCAGGCCCAACAGCTTTCCTCACATTCAATCTCACAAATAAACGTTTTAACAGCTTGTTCACTAATTTGAAATTCTTGATCTGGAACATTACTGATTCTGTCTTGCAGCTGTGAAGTCGCATCGTTTATCTCATCCCCTACATCATTTCTCTCAAAACGACAGTAAAAGTCATTTAACTCAGAAGAAAAATCGTTTTGCTCTTGTAAGGACATCTGGGAAACTGTCGTCTTTTTCTTTGCCTGCCCTGTCAGGTTCTAAGCCCATCTCATGCATCTGCTATCCTACCCGTCTGAAAACTGTTGCTCTACTTTATCTTTATACTTCCTTTGCCCCCTCCTAAGTTCCTCCCTAAGTCTAGATTGTACCTCTTTCCTTTGTTTCTTATCCCCTGACTGAAAGGCCATTTTCTTTTCATTCAGATTGTTTTGATTGACTTAGAGATCCATGGCCTATTGTTTGGAAAGACCTTGATGGTTTTTGTAGGATTATCATGTCTTCACAGAAACACACGTATGAAGAAACAACATCAGCAGCTTCATGAACACTTTCACATGAATCAATTAACACACTCCAATCCGTACATCAAAACAGCCTTTCAACTCGTCCACACTATCATTAGTCCACACTTTCACACTCTTTTTCACAATGGGATCAGTTTGAATTCTGGGTTTGTAAGCAGGATCAGATGTACAGTGTTGTGGTCAGAATTACCAAGAGGAGGAAGACAAACAGAACGAAAAGCATTTGAAACGTTTCCATAGCATCGGTCCAATTGTTTTGTTTTGCCTTGTGCTGCATGAAACATACTGTTTAAAAGAGGGAGGGCTTTACGAAGATCACACTGATTAAAGTCACCAAGAATAAACATGGAGCGTCAGCAGATAAAAGTTGAAGTTCTCGCACGACAGCAGCGATCTCTTTTCCCGCACGTGCAGCAGAGGCCTGGTCAAAAACGGGAGCATACACGACTGTCACAAATATGCGTCCAAATTCACGTGGCAGATATCTAGGTCGCAGGGATACGGACAGGAGTTCAACGTCTTGGGTACACAAGCACTTTTTTACTGATACATTTGCACTGTCACACCATCGTTCATTCACATACAGGCACACGCCATCACCCATTTTCTTTCCCACTTTCTCACAGTCTCTGTCCATTCTATACGGCATTCCAAATCCTTCTATGGCAGCACTTTCATCCGTCACTTTCTCACTCAACCAGGTCTCAGTCAAGCAAAGCAAACATGCATTCCTAAAATCCCCTAAAAATTGACAGTTGGCACGAAGTTCCTCGAGACTGCAGTTGTTACCGTTGGGGTTGATGGATCGTACGTTGGATAAAATGATTGAAGGAAGTGGGGGGGTTTGTTTTGTTTCTTCTCAGTCCTCTTCTACACGCCTCCTCTTCGTCCTCGCCTTCTCGCTTTCATTCTTCCATTTGCTCTGTCATTTGCGCCATCAGAAAAAGTTCAGTAGGTAAAAGATCATAGAAGGGATTGTCTATATCACTGGGGGGTCACAGGCTTAAAAGAAAATCATGATTGTAAAGTCGGGTGCCTGTACCTTGTTGTTAATGTCCGCCATTTTGCGCTGAAATTGATAGAAAAAACGCCTTTCACACACACCCGAGATAACAGCCACAATCACAATAAAAAATCCTCAAGAATGTCCAGACTTCATCTTGCAGGCCTTGTACACTACTTTGAATTGACCATGAAGCACAAAATACGAGTAATCCTTCACAACAACCACAAAAATGACAGAGCAAGTTGCACCTGAGTGTCGCCCCCAGTGAAGCGCCAAGTCCTCTGGGACACAGCCGTTAACAAAATATCCTGGAAGAGACCGAAAATATGGTTCTGTCATCTGACTACTGTTTGACATTTGGATAACATACTTTATCTGGACCTGGATCACTATCTTCAGTGAATTTTGCCATTGCTTTATCCAGTTCAGGTGCCGTGACTCCATTACCAAACCCTGTCTGAACTAGTTTTTGATTTAACTGGGTCATAAAACTTTTGTGTTCCTCTGCATTCCTCTGATCACACTGTTCTATGAGTATTTTCACGGGAGATGGTGGACCCTTATTCCTCATTACTGTTGACCGTTGTGTATCCATTAGCGTCTGGAGAGAATGTAAATATGCGGGTTCAAGACCACCCATCTTATTTTGCATGAAAACCCCCCTTTTCACAAACAAATTTCGTCCTTCTCACGTCACTTTTGGCCAAAATTAATACCTTTTTTCTAACCAAAATTAACACGTAAAAACCTCCAAAAATCGACGCAATCATTACTTTAAAATGGGGGCTTACGTGCAAAATCAGATAGGGTGATCGTGAACACAGATATTTACATTCTCTCCTTTAACCCGGATTTATGCAGCGGCTTACTTACTTAATTTTTTAACTGTTGTTTTTAATCTGGTTTAAAAAATGAAGACCGAAGTAGTTAGAGAGCTTAGTAATATATTTGAGGAGTTGGAGTGGGCGATGGATGGGGAAGTCAATAGAGAAGAGATAAAGCATATGTTTAAAGAATTAATTACTGATCTTTTTGAGCGCATAAATATGCGAGAAAGCGTAAAGCAGGTCATTAGTAAAATACCAGATTCTTGGCCCTACCCGGTTATAAAGTTGTTTGCTATTTTAGTTGATAATATGGTCCCTGAAGGTGCTGATCTGACTGTTTCTACCAGCCCTGAAGGAGTAGCTATTCGCTTTAATAAAGATCAGGTTTTTCGATTAGAAAAGACTATGAATAATAAATAATAGCTGCATATACATTTACAATTATTTTTTTATTACGTAAAAAATGGCGGTCGAACTTAGCGAATCTGATTTAAAGAATAATCTATACGTTTTAATAGAAAATTGTAATGAACTGTTTGAAGAAACAATGGCTGCATTAAACATTGATTTTAGTGAATCTGGTTTTGAGAATGATGTAAACAATTTAATAAAAAATCATAGTGAACTATTTGACGAAGCAATCAAAGTGATGAACATTGACTGTAGTGATTCAGAAAAAGCTAAAATATTGGCAGGCGTTCTTGTAAGGTTAGGGTGTCTTGAAGTGTTACAACGCTTGGGCGAAGAATGAAAGCACGTTTGCTGATTTTTTACATACTTTTATTTACATTTATTTTTTTAATTTACGTAAATATTGTGGCTTTAAAAATGATGACCAAACGCGGAGAATCCAAGGTTGGAAAACTATATACGATGGAAGAAATATTTGATAGTGGCAAACAATTAAGCAATATGTTTAGTGATAGTAGACATGGGCATTGTTAATCCTGCAAATGTTCAGGAAAGCGTGACACATGCTGTCTCTAAAATTCCAGAGTCTCTTCAGATGGACCCACCAGTAAAAGTGTTGTTGGTCGTTCTGATTGATTATATAAGGCTTATAATTTTTTGGCCAGCAAAAGAAATTGAATTGCAGCAAAAAAGATAAATCAAACAGCAAATTTCACCCGCAAAATAAATGCAAAATTGCAGCAAAATTAATGATTTATCAGCAATTTATTTACTTTCAACATGCAAAAAATATAATGAAACAGCAAAATAGGTAGCACTATCAACAAAAGATATCCAGCAAAAATCATGCAAAATATGCAAAAATAATGGAAAAAGCAACAAATTGAATACCAGTAGCACAGATTTGGCCTCGGATGGAGGCTCCGAGATGAATTCATTGGCGCAACAATGCCGGTTTGCTCAATTTTGGCCTCCCCCTCTTCCTCTTCATACCGAGTGGACAGTTTTGGCCTCGATGGAGGCTCAGAGATTCCCAAACGAATCTCTATGCCAGAGAGTGCTTGCAGATGTTGGCTTTCATATTGGCCGGACAATTGCACGAGAAGCTGTTGTCTTCTTGTTGCACAAGATGCCAGACTGAATTTCTGCTCTCCTTGTATTCATCGAAAGATGCCCATGATGCTCTCTGAAAACATTCCTTCTGCAGAATGACAGACGT
>CM031606.1:95096120-95101120 GCA_018398815.1 Conus ventricosus
TACTTCTGTAATGAAGAGCGAGCCATTACTTCTCTAATGAAGAGCGAGCCATTACTTCTCTAATGAAGAGCGAGCCATTACTTCTCTAATGAAGAGCAAGCCATTACTTCTCTAATGAAGAGCGACCCATTACTTCTCTAATGAAGAGCGAGCCATTACTTCTCTAATGAAGAGCGAGCCATTACTTCTGTAATGAAGAGCGAGCCATTACTTCTCTAATGAAGAGCGAGCCATTACTTCTGTAATGAAGAGCGAGCCATTACCTCTCTAATGAAGAGCGAGCCATTACTTCTCTAATGAAGAGCGAGCCATTACTTCTCTAATGAAGAGCGAGCCATTACTTCTCTAATGAAGAGCGAGCCATTACTTCTCTAATGAAGAGCGAGCCATTACTTCTGTAATGAAGAGCGAGCCATTACTTCTCTAATGAAGAGCGAGCCATTACTTCTCTAATGAAGAGCGAGCCATTACTTCTGTAATGAAGAGCGAGCCATTACTTCTGTAATGAAGAGCGAGCCATTACTTCTCTAATGAAGAGCGAGCCATTACTTCTGTAATGAAGAGCGAGCCATTACTTCTCTAATGAAGAGCGAGCCATTACTTCTCTAATGAAGAGCGAGCCATTACTTCTCTAATGAAGAGCGAGCCATTACTTCTGTAATGAAGAGCGAGCCATTACCTCTCTAATGAAGAGCGAGCCATTACTTCTCTAATGAAGAGCGAGCCATTACTTCTGTAATGAAGAGCGAGCCATTACTTCTCTAATGAAGAGCGAGCCATTACTTCTCTAATGAAGAGCGAGCCATTACTTCTGTAATGAAGAGCGAGCCATTACTTATCTAATGAAGAGCGAGCCATTACTTCTCTAATGAAGAGCGAGCCATTACTTCTCTAATGAAGAGCGAGCCATTACTTCTCTAATGAAGAGCGAGCCATTACTTCTTAATGAAGAGCGAGCCATTACTTCTGTAATGAAGAGCGAGCCATTACTTCTCTAATGAAGAGCGAGCCATTACTTCTGTAATGAAGAGCGAGCCATTACTTCTGTAATGAAGAGCGAGCCATTACTTCTGTAATGAAGAGCGAGCCATTACTTCTGTAATGAAGAGCGAGCCATTACTTCTCTAATGAAGAGCGAGCCATTACTTCTCTAATGAAGAGCGAGCCATTACTTCTGTAATGAAGAGCGAGCCATTACTTCTGTAATGAAGAGCGAGCCATTACTTCTGTAATGAAGAGCGAGCCATTACTTCTCTAATGAAGAGCGAGCCATTACTTCTTTAATGAAGAGCAAGCTATTACTTCTGTAATGAAGAGCGAGCCATTACTTCTCTAATGAAGAGCGAGCCATTACTTCTGTAATGAAGAGCGAGCCATTACTTCTCTAATGAAGAGCGAGCCATTACTTCTCTAATGAAGAGCGAGCCATTACTTCTCTAATGAAGAGCGAGCCATTACTTCTCTAATGTGAATGGTTTCTCTTCTCAGTCATCTGACTTGGAGTATGGAGTTCCCCAGGGCTCAGTCTTGGGCCCCATTCTCTTCGTTCTTTATACACAGCCTATCTCTGACATTGTCACTCATCACGGCATCTCCCACCACTGTTTCTCTGACGACAACCAAAATCTACACCTTGACGATATTTCTCAGCTCCTTCTATCATTGAACGAACTCAGGCATGTTTTTCTGATATCAAAGCTTGGATGACTGACAACAAACTTCAACTGAACAACGACAAGACCGAACTGATTTTCACAGCATCTAAAAGATTATTGTCTACAAACTGCCTTCCCTCATCTGTCCAACTAGATAATTCAGTCATTCGGACTTCTTCAACTGTCCGTAATCTTGGGATCACACTGGACCAAACTCTATCCTTTCAAAGTCAAATTTCCTCTGTCTGTCGTGCTTGCTATCTGGAACTCCGCCGTATTTCCTCTGTTCGTCATCTTCTCTCGGATGATGCCACTAAAACTCTCATTTCTGCTTTTGTTCTCTCTCGCTTGGATTACTGTAATTCTCTTCTTGCTGGTTGCCCACAGAATCTTCTTGGCAAATTGCAGAAAATTCAAAACAGTGCTGCCCGACTAGTATTGAAACGCTCCAAATTTTCTCATTCGGCTCCCTTGCTTGATTCTCTCCACTGGCTCCCAGTTGGCAAAAGAATTGAATACAAGCTTTCTTTGCTTTGCTACAAATCTCTCAGTGGTCTAGCCCCATCCTATCTTGATGATCTTCTGAATACTATAAACCTCTTATACAGCTACGTTCTTCCTCTGACACTTCTCTTCTCCAAATTCCTCGCTTCCGCACTAGAACCTCGGTGAACGTTCGTTCTCTTTCCAGGCCCCTGTTGTTGGAATAACTCCCTCTGTCTCTCCGCTCTGCGACTTCCCTCTCTTCCTTCAAGTCTTCTCTTAAGACTACCCTTTTCCAGTCATGACCCTTCCCCTCTTTCTGTCGAAAGCAGATGTACCCTACACCTGGCGTTTGTGTGTGTTTGTGTGTGTGCTTGTGTGATTGTGTGCGTGTGTGTGTTTGTGTGTGTGCGTGTTTGTGTGCTCAGCTTAAGCATGTAGAATTGTTGTGTGTGTGCGTCTGGAAGATTGCTTTTTTGTTGTTAATCATATTGGTTGTTCCTCTTGATTTATTTATTCTTTATTGTAAGCGCTTAGGGCTTTTAAAGATTAGGCGCAAGAAATGCACATTATTATTATTATTATTATTATTATTATTATTATTATTATTATTATTATTATTATTATTATTATTATAATGAAGAGCGAGCCATTACTTCTCTAATGAAGAGCGAGCCATTACTTCTCTAATGAAGAGCGAGCCATTTCTTCTCTAAAGAAGAGCGAGCCATTACTTCTGTAATGAAGAGCGAGCCATTACTTCTGTAATGAAGAGCGAGCCATTACTTCTGTAATGAAGAGAGAGAGCCATTACTTCTCTAATGAAGAGCGAGCCATTACTTCTGTAATGAAGAGCGAGCCATTACTTCTCTAATGAAGAGCGAGCCATTACTTCTCTAATGAAGAGCGAGCCATTACTTCTCTAATGAAGAGCGAGCCATTACTTCTCTAATGAAGAGCGAGCCATTACTTCTCTAATGAAGAGCGAGCCATTACTTCTCTAATGAAAAGCGAGCCATTACTTCTGTAATGAAGAGCGCGCCATTACTTCTCTAATGAAGAGCGAGCCATTACTTCTGTAATGAAGAGCGCGCCATTACTTCTGTAATGAAGAGCGAGCCATTACTTCTCTAATGAAGAGCGAGCCATTACTTCTCTAATGAGAGCGAGCCATTACTCCTCTAATGAAGAGCGAGCCATTACTTCTCTAATGAAGAGCGAGCCATTACTCCTCTAATGAAGAGCGAGTCATTACTTCTCTAATGAAGAGCGAGCCATTACTTCTCTAATGAAGAGCGAGCCATTACTCCTCTAATGAAGAGCGAGCCATTACTTCTCTAATGAAGAGCGAGCCATTACTCCTCCAATGAAGAGCGAGCCATTACATCTCTAATGAAGAGCGAGCCATTACTTCTCTAATGAAGAGCGAGCCATTACTTCTCTAATGAAGAGCGAGCCATTACTTCTCTAATGAAGAGCGAGCCATTACTCCTCTAATGAAGAGCGAGCAATTACTTCTCTATGAAGAGCGAGCCATTGCTTCTGTAATGAAGAGCGAGCCATTACTTCTCTAATGAAGAGCGAGCCATTACTTCTCTAATGAAGAGCGAGCCATTATTTCTCTAATGAAGAGCGAGCCATTACTCCTCTAATGAAGAGCGAGCCATTACTTTTCTAATGAAGAGCGAGCCATTACTTCTCTAATGAAGAGCGTGCCATTGCTTCTCTAATGAAGAGCGAGCCATTACTTCTCTAATGAAGAGCGAGCCATTACTTCTCTAATGAAGAGCGAGCCATTACTTCTCTAATGAAGAGCGAGCCATTACTTCTCTAATGAAGAGCGAGCCACTACTCTCTAATGAAGAGCGAGCCATTACTTTTCTAATGAAGAGCGAGGCATTACTTCTCTAATGAAGAGCGAGCCATTACTCCTCTAATGAAGAGCAAGCCATTACTTGTCTAATGAAGAGCGAGCCATTACTTCTCTAATGAAGAGCGAGCCATTACTTCTCTAATGAAGAGCGAGCCATTACTTCTCTAATGAAGAGCGAGCAGTTACTTCTCTAATGAAGAGCGAGCGATTACTTCTCTAATGAAAAGCAAGCCATTACTTCTGTAATGAAAAGCGAGCCATTACTTCTGTAATGAAGAGCGAGCCATTACTTCTCTAATGAAGAGCGAGCCATTACTTCTCTAATGAAGAGCGAGCCATTACTTCTCTAATGAAGAGCGAGCCATTACTTCTCTAATGAAGAGCGAGCCATTACTTCTGTAATGAAGAGCGAGCCATTACTTCTCTAATGAAGAGCGAGCCATTACTTCTCTAATGAAGAGCGAGCCATTACTTCTCTAATGAAGAGCGAGCCATTACTTCTCTAATGAAGAGCGAGCCATTACTTCTCTAATGAAGAGCGAGCAATTACTTCTCTTGGGAAATTCGGAGAAAGATCCGTGGGTGTCGAATGAAAACGAGGCCGTTTGGAAGGAGACAAGGCGAGTTAAGATAATGATGATGATGATGATGATGATGACAATATTGATAACAATAATGTTTATGATAATGATGACGATAGAAATATTGAAAAAAATAATGAAGAGAGGAATACGACCACTGTTGGTGATGATACGGCAATAGCAGTTGTAGTAGGGGAGAAACGAGAGCGGTTAGAGGATTCTAGAACAGCATGGTTGTCGTGGCAACAGTGTTAGTGGCGATGATGCTGGTGATGATGATGATGATAACGATGGTTATGTCAATAACCACACTGGTATTAAAATGATAATTATACTAACAACAATCGTAACGGTAATTGTAACCACAGTGATAATAATAAAAGTAATGGTACAAAGAAAAAGATAAAA
>CM031606.1:95108620-95126120 GCA_018398815.1 Conus ventricosus
AAAAAAGATAAATTTTGCCCAAAAAAGATAACCAAAAAATCAGTCGTTTAAATGACCCAAAGGTATTTTGGCAAATTATTCGATCAGTCAATAGAAAGTCAGCCATATACAACTCTATTCCCATTGTCAGTGGATAAACCATTTTTCAATTCTTTATGATGGGGAAAGTACATTATCCAGGGGAAAAATATCGAGTTTAGCCATGTGGGAGAAACAAAAATGACTGTGTTTTTTCAAGAACAAATTTTCCCAGGATGGGGTTTCAACCAGCATTGGAAACTAAGGCCGGAAAAAAAGTTCGGGTCCTGACAAAATTTTTAGTGAAAAGTGAATGCCCGTTCAAAAATTATTGATTTCTTAGTTATTTATTTCAATAAGTTTTTTGACTTTGTTTTTTCCCAGTTTTTTGGTCGAATAAAATAGTTGTTCCCCCCCCAATATATAAAAAGGGAAACCCAAAACCTGCCGAAAATTGGCTTTCCCCTAACGGTGTTGAAAATAAGGGTAACACAAATTTTTAAACAAAAGACTTTAAAAAGTGGGTGAGAAAGAGGAAAAAAAATGAAGAGCAAGCTGCTTAGACCAGGTTTAGTATCGTGATCTTTTTTTCACCCCATATGCTTAGTAAAAAGTTTTTAAAAAAAAAAATTTAAAACTGTTGTTGCCTTTGGGGCTTCAAAGGCTTTTCGATTTGGAACGAAATGTTTTATGGGCAGTTTTGAGAAAATGGGGTGTGAAGGAAAAAATTTAAAACTATACAAATGTTAGATTTTGTATTAGCTGTGTACAAGATAAATGTTGTTATTCTGATTACTTTAAGCCCAAGGGGGGGGGAAAACAAGGATGTTTCTTAGCCCGCTTTATTTTCCTTTTTCATAAAGAATTGGCTGTTGATTTGTCAAACAATGGAAAACTTTGGGTTTTACTTATTCCTGGTGCAGTTTAAAAATTTTATTATTGTTTGCGGGTTGTTATTTTGTTTCGGCTTGTTTTGGCTCCCGAATCAAATAATAGTCTTAGAGAAGGGGCAGATCGATTAAAGGTTTTAACAGTCAAACTTGCAAAACAAATGTAATGGTTTTCAAAAAGGGGGCTACTTAAGGACAGAGAGAGATGGTTTTAGGAAATGAAGAATAAAGGTAACTAACTCATACAAATATTTTGGGGTGGTTTTTCACAAAGTTAGTGTTAGCAATTTTTCTTCGATTTTTTGTAGAAGGCAAAAAAAGGTGAGGGGAAAATTTTGAAATTTAAAAAAGACTAAACCATCGATATAAAATTTTTTTTGGAACTTTTCGATGCACAAATTACCTATCCTAACTAGCAGCGAAATTGGGATTAGAACAAGACAGTAAACAGATTGAAATGTCCACATGTTGCCTAAAAAGATATCTGATGTTTTCCCCCTACATACACAAAATTAAACTGATATTGGGGAAACTGGGGGTATTCTCCGCGTTACAACTACTGTAAATGAACAAAAATGGTTAAAATAGTCAACTCCCCCTGTCGAGAATAGTAGGCAAGCCTACGAAAAGCTTTGTTACAGCCGAATTGGCCCTTTAATTTTGGGGACAGAAGTCAAAAGACCGCTGAAAATGGCTTTGGTATTGGTTTTGGGGAACCGGGGGTTTGTCCCCAATAGGTTTTTAAAAAAAAAGGAAATTTTTTTTCAAAATTTCAAAAAAAAATCATAAAATTTTTTTCTTTTTTTCAAAAAATTTTTTCCGGGGAAATTAATTAAAATTCTAAAACAAAAATTTGGCCCAAAAATTTTTTTCAAAAATTGAATTTTTTGTTCCTTTTTACATCTCCCCCCAAAAAAATTTAAAAGAAGAAAATTTTTTGTTTCAACATTAGCTGACAAAACGTAAAATAGGGTTTTTGTTTCCCAAAAATAATTAGCGTTTTAGGTTACAATAATAAGAAAGTTTGTTTGTTAAAAGTGGCTAAACTGTAAGCATGTTTTGGGGAAAAAAATTTTAATTTACAAAGCCCTTTTAAATAAAGAAATGGCATTTTGGGGGCATTTTTCAAAGGGGGGAAAAGGGGAGTGGCAAAATGTGTTGATCACGTTATTTCAAAAATAAAGGTGCGGGGGGGGCTAATAAGGGGGGTGTTGTTGGGGTGGGTTGGTGGTTGTTGTGGGGTTTGGTGGGTTGTGTTGTGGTTGTTTGGAAGGGGGGGGTGGGGGGGAAGGGGGTGGGGTGTTGGTGGGGGGGGGGGGGGGTTTGGAGTTGGTGGTCTGCGGTTGGTGTTGGGGGTGTGGGTGTGGGTTTTGGGGGGGGGGTGGTTGTGGTGTGTGTGTTTTTTGTGTGTTGTGTGTGTGGTGTGTGTGTGTGTGTGTGTGGGTGTGTGTGTGTGTGGGGTGTGTTGGGGGGGAGTGTTGTTTTAATTTTGTTTTTGTTGGTATGATTTGCCCCCCTTGTTGGTTTTGTGGTTTTGTTGTGTTTTGTTGTGTTGTGTCTTTTTTTTTTTTTTTTTTTTTTTTTTTTTTTTTTCTTCCTCTTCTTTTTTTCTTCTTTCCCTTTCTCTCTCTTTCCCTTCCCCGTCTTCTTTTTTTTTTTTTTTTCCCCCCCCCCCCCCCCCCCCCCCCTTTTTTTTTTTTTTCTCCTCTCTCCCCCTTTCTTTCTATCTTCTCTCTTTCTCTCTCTCTCTTTCTCTCTCTCCTTTCGGGGGGGGGGGGGGGGGGTTTTTTTTTTTTTTTTTTTCTCTTCCTTCTCTTTTTTTTTTTTTTTTTTTTTTTTTTTTTTTTTTTTTTCCTTTTTTTTTCCTTTTTTTTTTTCCTTTTTTTTTTTTTTTTCTTTTTTAGTACGTATACGCATGAAAAATTTTTCTTTTTGTATCGGTGTTTCATTTGCCAACCCCTTGTCTAAAAGGCTTAAAATGCTAACGGGCATAAAAAAGTCAGTGTCAAAAAAATGTCGTGTCAGTGTCTCTCTCTCTCTCTCTCTCTCATCTCTCCCTCTCTCTCTTCTCTCTCTCCTCTCCTCTGTCTCTCTCTCTCTCTCTCTCTATCTCTCTTCTCTCTTCTCTCTCTCTCTCTCTCTCCTCTCTCTCATCTCTCTCTCTCTTTCCCTCGTTCTCTCTCTCTCTTTCTTTCTATCTCTCTCTCTTTCTCTCTCTCTTTCTCTCTCTCACTTTCTCTCACCTTCTCTCTCTCTCTCTCTTCTCTCTCTCTCTCTCTCTCTCTCTCTCTTCTCTCTCCTCTCTCGCTCTGTGTGTGTGTGTGTGTGTGTGTGTGTGTGTGTGTGTGTGTGTGTGAGTGCGTGCGTGCGTGCGTGCGTGCGTGCGTGCGTGTGTGTGTGTGTGTGTGTGTGTGTGTGTGTGTGTGTGTGTGTGTGTGTGTGTGTGTGTGTGTGTGTGTGTGTGTGTGTGTGTGTGTGTGTGTGTTAGGTATTTCGTACTGCACTGGATTGAATTCTGATTGCATTGGTATGTCTTGAATTGATTTTGCGTTGTACTGTGTTGAATTGAATTGCATTGTACAATGTTGTATTGTAATGTACTTGTTGTGTTGTATACATTCCATTCTATTGCCTTATACTGCATGGCATTGTACAGTGTGGTGTGGTGTGGTAGTGTGTGGAATGTGACTGCACTATAATAGCTCACATGGCATTGTACAGTGTGGTGTGGTGTGGTAGTGTGTGGAATGTGACTGCACTATAATGGCCTCACATGGCATTGTACAGTGTGGTGTGGTGTGGTGTGGTGTGGAATGTGACTGCACTATAATGGCTTCACATGGCATTGTACAGTGTGGTGTGGGTGTGTGTAGTGTGGGAATGTGACTGCACTATAATAGCCTCCACATGGCATTGTACAGTGTGGTGTGTGTGGTAGTGTGTGGAATGTGACTGCACTAAAATAGCCTCACATGTCATTGTACAGTGTGGTGGGGTGTGGTGTGGTAGTGTGTGGAATGTGATTGCACTATAATGGCCTCACATGGCATTGTACAGTGTGGTGTGGTGTGGTGTGGTAGTGTGTGGAATGTGACTGCACTATTAATGGCCTCACATGGCATTGTACAGTGTGGTGTGGTGTGGTAGTGTGTGTGGAATGTGACTGCACTATAATGGCCTCACATGGCATGTACAGTGTGGTGTGGTGTGTGTGTGTGGTTAGTGTGTGGAATGTGACTGCACTATAATAGCCTCACATGGCATTGTACAGTGTGGTGTGGTAGTGTGTGGAATGTGACTGCACTATAATAGCCTCACATGGCATTGTACAGTGTGGTGTGGTAGTGTATGGAATGTGACTGCACTTATAATGGCCTCACATGGCATTGTATAGTGTGGTGTGGTGTGGTGTGGTGTGGTGTGGTAGTGTGTGGATGTGACTGCACTATAATGGCCTCACATGGCATTGTACAGTGTGGTGTGGTGTGGTAGTGTGTGGAATGTGACTGCACTATAATGGCCTCACATGGCATTGTACATATGTGGTGTGGTGTGGTGTGGTGTGGGAATGTGACTGCACTATAATGGCCTCACATGGCATTGTACAGTGTGGTGTGGTGTGGTAGTGTGTGGAATGTGACTGCACTATAATGGCCTCATGGCATTGTACAGTGTGGTGTGGTGTGGTGTGGTAAGTGTGTGGAATGTGACTGCACTATAATGGCCTCACATGGCATTGTACAGTGTGGTGTGGTGTGGTAGTGTGTGGAATGTGACTGCACTATATGGCCTCACATGGCATTGTACAGTGTGGTGTGGTGTGGTGTGGTATGTGTGTGAATGTGACTGCACTATAATGGCCTACATGGCATTGTACAGTGTGGTGTGGTAGTGTATGGAATGTGACTGCACTATAATAGCCTCACATGGCATTGTACAGTGTGGTGTGGTGTGGTGTGGTGTGGTGTGGTAGTGTGTGGAATGTGACTGCACTATAATGCCTCACATGGCATTGTACAGTGTGGTGTGGTAGTGTGTGGAATGTGACTGCACTATAATAGCCTCACATGGCATTGTACAGTGTGGTGTGGTGTGGTGTGGTAGTGTGTGGAATGTGACTGCACTATAATGGCCTCACATGGCATTGTACAGTGTGGTGTGTGGTGTGGTGTGGTGTGGAATGTGACTGCACTAAATGGCCTCACATGGCATTGTACAGTGTGGTGTGGTGTGGTAGTGTGTGGAATGTGACTGCACTATAATAGCCTCACATGGCATTGTACAGTGTGGTGTGGTGTGGTAGTGTGTGGAATGTGACTGCACTATAATGGCCTCACATGGCATTGTACATGTGTGGTGTGGTGTGTAGTGTGTGGAATGTGACTGCACTATAATGGCCTCACATGGCATTGTACAGTGTGGTGTGGTGTGGTGTGGTAGTGTGTGGAATGTGACTGCACTATAAATGGCCTCACATGGCATTGTACAGTGTGGTGTGGTGTGGTGTGGTAGTGTGTGGAATGTGACTGCACTATAATGGCCTCACATGGCATTGTACAGTGTGGTGTGGTGTGGTAGTGTGTGGAATGTGACTGCACTATAATGGCCTCACATGGCATTGTACAGTGTGGTGTGGTGTGGTGTGGTAGTGTGTGGAATGTGACTGCATATAATGGCCTCACATGGCATTGTACAGTGTGGTGTGGTGTGGTAGTGTGTGGATGTGACTGCACTATAATAGCCTCACATGGCATTGTACAGTGTGGTGTGGTGTGGTGTGGTGTGGTGTGGAATGTGACTGCACTATAATGGCCTCACATGGCATTGTACAGTGTGGTGTGGTGTGGTAGTGTGTGGAATGTGACTGCACTATAATAGCCTCACATGGCATTGTACAGTGTGGTGTGGTGTGGTAGTGTGTGGAATGTGACTGCACTATAATAGCCTCACATGGCATTGTACAGTGTGGTGGGTAGTGTGTGGAATGTGACTGCACTATAATAGCCTCACATGTCATTGTACAGTGTGGTGTGGTGTGGTAGTGTGTGGAATGTGACTGCACTATAATGGCCTCACATGGCATTGTACAGTGTGGTGTGGTGTGGTGTGGTAGTGTGTGGAATGTGACTGCACTATAATGGCTCACATGGCATTGTACAGTGTGGTGTGGTGTGTGGTGTGGTAGTGTGTGGAATGTGACTGCACTATAATGGCCTCACATGGCATTGTACAGTGTGGTGTGGTGTGGTAGTGTGTGGAATGTGACTGCACTATAATGGCCTCACATGGCATTGTACAGTGTGGTGTGGTATGGTAGTGTGTGGAATGTGACTGCACTATAATGGCCTCACATGGCATTGTACAGTGTGGTGTGGTGTGGTGTGGTAGTGTGTGGAATGTGACTGCACTATAATGGCCTCACATGGCATTGTACAGTGTGGTGTGGTGTGGTAGTGTTGGAATGTGACTGCACTATAATAGCCTCACATGTCATTGTACAGTGTGGTGTGGTGTGGTAGTGTGTTGGAATGTGACTGCACTATAATGGCCTCACATGGCATTGTACAGTGTGGTGTGGTGTGGTAGTGTGTGGAATGTGACTGCACTATAATGGCCTCACATGGCATTGTACAGTGTGTGTGGTGTGGTAGTGTGTGGAATGTGACTGCACTATAATGGCCTCACATGTCATTGTACAGTGTGGTGTGGTGTGGTAGTGTGTGGAATGTGACTGCACTATAATGGCCTCACATGGCATTGTACAGTGTGGTGTGGTGTGGTAGTGTGTGGAATGTGACTGCACTATAATGGCCTCCACATGGCATTGTACAGTGTGGTGTGGTGTGGTAGTGTGTGGAATGTGACTGCACTATAATGGCCTCACATGGCATTGTACAGTGTGGTGTGGTGTGGTGTGGTAGTGTGTGGAATGTGACTGCACTATAATGGCCTCACATGGCATTGTACAGTGTGGTGTGGTGTGGTAGTGTGTGGAATGTGACTGCACTATAATGGCCTCACATGGCATTGTACAGTGTGGTGTGGTGTGGTAGTGTGTGGAATGTGACTGCACTATAATGGCCTCACATGGCATTGTACAGTGTGGTGTGGTGTGGGTGTGGTAGTGTGTGGAATGTGACTGCACTATAATGGCCTCACAGGCATTGTACAGTGTGGTGTGGTGTGGTAGTGTGTGGAATGTGACTGCACTATATGGCCTCACATGGCATTGTACAGTGTGGTGTGGTGTGGTAGTGTGTGGAATGTGACTGCACTATAATGGCCTCACATGGCATTGTACAGTGTGGTGTGGTGTGGTATGGTAGTGTGTGGAATGTGACTGCACTATAATGGCCTCACATGGCATTGTACAGTGTGGTGTGGTGTGGTAGTGTGTGGAATGTGATTGCACTATAATGGCCTCACATGGCATTGTACAGTGTGGTGTGGTGTGGTATGGTAGTGTGTGGAATCTTGCTGCGCTATAATGGCCTCACATTGAATTGCGTCGAAGTGCACAGTGTTGGATTGTATCTTTGTATTGTATTGTATCTTTGCATTGTATTGTATCTTTGCATTGTATAGTATTGTATTGTATTGTATTTATTGCATTGTGTTGTATTGTGTTGTATTGTGTTGTATTGTGTTGTATTGCGTTGTGTTGTATTGCATTGTATTGCATTGTATTGCATTGTATTGCATTGTATTGCATTGTATTGCATTGTACTGTGTCGTATTGCATCGAATTGTATTGTATTGAATTGCATTGCATTGTATTGTATTGTATTGTGTTGTATTGCATTGTGTTGTATTGCATTGCATTGTATTGGATTGTATTGTATTGCATTGTATTGTATTGTGTTGTATTGTGTTGTGTTGAATTGCATTGTATTGCATTGTATTGTATTGCATTGTATTGTATTGCATTGTATTGTATTGCATTGTATTGTATTGCATTGTGTTGCATCGTAGTTTCTTGAATCGTATTGCATCATAATGGAATCGCATTGAATTGTGTCGAATTGCAAAGTGTTGTATTGTATTGTGTTATTGGGTTGGGTTGGGTTGTATTATATTGTATTGTATTGTGTCGTATCGTAGTCTCTTCAATCTTACTGTATTATAATGAATCACGTCGAATTGCACAGTGTTGTGTTGTGCTGTGCTGTGCTGTGCTGTGCTGTGCTGTGCTGTGCTGTGCTGTGCTGTGCTGTGCTGTGTTGTGATGGGCTGGGTTGGGTTGGGTTGGGTTGGGTTGGGTTGGGATGGGACGGGTTGGGTTGGATTGGGTTGGGTTGTGATGGGCTGGGCTGGGCTGGGCTGGGCTGGGCTGGGTTGGGTTGGGTTGGGTTGGGCTGGGCTGGGCTGGGTTGGGTTGGGTTGGATTGTGATGGGCTAGGTTGGGTTGGGCTGGGCTGGGTTGGGTTGGGTTGGGTTGGATTGGGTTGGGTTGTGATGGGCTGGGCTGGGTTGGGTTGGGTTGTGATGGGCTGGGCTGGGCTGGGTTGTGATGGGCTGGGTTGGGTTGGGTTGTGATGGGCTGGGTTGGGTTGGGTTGTTGTGGGCTGGTTGTGGGGTTGGGTTGGGTTGTGATGGGGTGGGTTGGGTTGGGTTGTTGTGGGCTGGGTTGGGTTGGGTTGGGTTGTGATGGGCTGGGTTGGGTTGGGTTTGTGATGGGCTGGGTTGGGTTGGGTTGTTGTGGGCTGGGTTGGGTTGGGTTGGATTGTGATGGGCTGGGTTGGGTTGGGTTGGGTTGTGATGGGCTGGGTTGGGTTGGGTTGGGTTGTGATGGGCTGGCTGGTTGGGTTGGGTTGTGATGGGCTGGGTTGGGTTGGGTTGTGATGGGCTGGGTTGGGTTGGGTTGGGTTGTGATGGGCTGGGTTGGGTTGGGTTGTGATGGGCTGGGTTGGGTTGGGTTGTGATGGGCTGGGTTGGGTTGGGTTGGTTTGTGATGGGCTGGGTTGGGTTGGGTTGGGTTGTGATGGGTTGAGAGAGAGAGAGAGAGTGAGAGAAGAAAACATCATCATAATCACAGAGAGAGAGAGAGAGAGAGAGAGAGAGAGAGAGAGAGAGAGAGAGAGAGAGAGAGAGAAGAAAACATCATCATAATCACACAGAGAGAGAGAGAGAGAGAGAGAGAGAGAGAGAGAGAGAGAGAGAGAGAGAGAGCAGAATACATCATTATAATCACAGAGAGAGAGAGAGAGAGAGAGAGAGAGAGAGAGAGAGAGAGAGAGAGAGCAGAAAACATTATAATCACAGAGAGAGAGAGAGAGAGAGAGAGAGAGAGAGAGAGAGAGAGAGAGAGAGAGCAGAAAACATCATTATAATCACAGAGAGAGAGAGAGAGAGAGAGAGAGAGAGAGAGAGAGAGAGAGAACGCCAATCATCGTAATCATGATCGACGATCAGCGAAAGACTCACCGCTTTCATCATTCAGGCGTGTGGATGGATTGGACGAAGCTCACACCAAAGCAAACTGAACTAAACCACCACCACCTCTCCCCCCAGACACTACACTTCGAGAGGAGACTACGACACAAAAGACCAGCTGTCTCTGCCAACACCTCCAACACTTTCTCCCTGGCTCAGGGAGTGAGACACACCTTGTATGTCCCCGGCGTCACGGTTAACTAGTTAGTGCACACCCCACCCCCAACCCCCACCCCTCAAACCCCAAACAACCTCCACAACCAACACCGACAGACAGCCATCATACCTGCTAACCCCCCCCCCCCCCACCCTCCCACCCTCTCTCTCTCTCGTTCTCCTCCTCGCCTCCCCCCCCCCCTTCCCCCCTTCCCCTCTTCCTCTCCATGTTTTATTTCCTTTCCCTCACTCTACTCTATTTCCTACGCATTAGCAATCACGTGTGTTTGTACATTCCAAGCCGTTACCCTCTTCAGAAAGTTAAAAAAAAAAAAATCCAGCGGTTAAACTTTGTGTGTGTGTTTCTTTCTTTCTTTCTTTCTTTGTCTGTCTGGGGGTGGGGGGGGGGGTTCTGTTTTTTTTTTTTTAAGACATATCTTAAACATGGGTGGGGAAAAAAATCAGTTTGTGATTCTTACTTTTCTGTTTCGTAGAGGAGTAGGATAGTATGTGTGGACTGTTTTTCGCGGTGTTTTTTCTTGTGTGGAAAGCGTCCATGCCAACCGCCCATAGAACTAACCAGGCCGCTGGTTCCTGAATCTGCTGTTTGTCAGCAGATGAGGAGCTGGCCTCACAAGTATACTGCACCTTTTATTTCTAGTTTTTCCTTCTTCTTTTTTTTTTTTTTTTTTGCTGTCCCACCTTCTGTGCCACCTCAGAGGCAGTGCACCCACGCCGCTCATTCCGACACCCCGTCCACAGCTACAGCCCGGTCAGTCCCGCCGCAGCCCCGGTACCGGCAATCCACAGGGAGCAGTCAATGTCAAGAGGCAACCCACCAGAGGAGACACTGCACTGCTGCCGAGTCACTTCGGTGGTGTTCAGTGGCGCCTGTTCTGATCTAACATACGCAGGACACCACCTACTAAGCCCCCTACTGACGACAATAATTGCTTAGTCGCGGAGCCGGCGTGAGTGAGCTCTCCCTCCAGAGGGCGCCACTACGTCCGTCCAACGACAGCCCCCATGGACTCGCCGATACCGATGACCCTGACGGAATCAAACCAAGGCCACAGACGTGGAGAGGACATCGAAATTGAGGTCACCATGAGAGCAGGGTATAAAGGTCCGCAGAATTTCAAATGTTTTTTGTTTGTTTTTTATGCTGATCGATGAGAATGAGAATGATGAAAATGATGCTACGGATTTCCATTCTGGTCTGAGACTGCGTGACAGGGCTGTACTCTACGTTTCCTTTTCATAATATATCCCGGCGTCAACCAGGCCCGAGAGATACAGACACCCGCAGTGTTGGTCAGGAAATTGGATCAACCCTCTCAGAGATGAATCCATCAAGTGGATGAAACTCGACTGTGTGGTCCCAGTCTTCCCAACTGAGTCCGCAGCAAACTCAGCTCTGGTAGGAGCCGGTCAGGACATAAAAAAATTCCACATGACTCTGGTGGGAATTGAGCCCACGACCTCTCACCCGGGGAGTCCACGACGCTAACCACTTTGCCACGGCGGCTGGTAGTATACAGCACCCTTCGATAAAATATTCATGATGTTTTGCTTTACTGGCTAGTAATGTAAGTGATATTTTTTTTATCATGAACAAAAATGAGAAATGTATACTTTGGAAAGGGGTCTGTATCAAGATGTGTAGGGAAACCAACTGACTAACTACTGTGTGTTGGACATGTATAAACCACAAAAAGACTTATCTATAGAGTTTAGTTCATCGGATCTTTCGTGAGGAAATGCATTTCAACGCTTACAAGTTAATAACAAACACGTAGGGTAACTCTTGCTCCCATGATGACATGAATACACGCCCTTAACTCCAAACGAATGCCGCTTACGGCACCGAATCGCCTAGCAGAAATGACCACACAGAGCACACAGAACAAACAGCAGAAATGACAGCACAGAGCACACAGAACAAACAAGAAAGAAAAAGATGTTCCAAGCTTGTTTCTCTTCCCCGTGTTGGACACATCTACGCAGCAGCAACAACTGGAGAAATGAACAAATACAAATGAATTTGTATTCAAGACTGGCACAAGTTTGACGATCTTGAGTCTAGTCAGACCAACACATGGACAAACAGAAACAAATGCAGGTAACCTCGATTTGATTGAAATTAAATGAAATCTTAAAATGAGGCAGGGAACAGTATACAGTGAATAACCAACAAGTTGGGTAACTCTTGCTCCCATGATTTCCGTTTGCTTACAAGCTGGACACGACGGGAAAAAAAAGATTACAGTTGCTGCCCACGCCATGAGAGTTACGTTTCCCTCGCTTCTTGATTAGTACTCCGTTTGAATAGTCTGTCACCAAAATCATGCACAAACTACAGAGGCCATTTTAGCTAACCTCGTCACAGTCATTCATAACGATCAATGTTCATTTGGTGAGACAGAAACATTTGATACAACACTACTCGCGGCTTCACAGTTTCTGGAGCGAACTAGAGAGAATATGAAAAGAAAAATGTGAAAACTGTTTAAGAATCAAGCTTGATGTAGAACTGGTGTTGGTTGGTAATGATGATCATATAAAAGCAGACGAAGAGTTTGACTAAATTTCCCCGTTTGCTAAATATTTTGTCTATAAATGTAAAATCAATAAGATCAAACTTAATCCCCAACACATTTTGAAAGAGTTAAAAAGCAAACATAAAATTGAAAAAATAATAATGATAATGATAATGAGGACAATTTCTATAGCGCCCATCCTAACAACGTAGGCTACATGGCGCTTTACAAGTTTTAACAATTCAACATCTAAAAATATAAGCAGAACACACACACACACACACACACACACACACACACACACACACACACACACACACACACACACACACACACACATGCACACACACACACACACACACACACACACACACACACACACTTCTGGGTTCACGAATCATAAACACACACGCGCGCGCGCGCGCGCGATCCACATAATTTTGTGAAAAGTGGTATCTCTATCAGAATCTTGTGGAAAAGGACAGATGATAATACTATTGTCTAAAAATGTAGATAGTTTCAATATTTTGCAACAGATTGTTGTACTCATAAGAATCTTTCTTGATGTGTTGGTGGAACACATTGTATCCTACTTACCAGATCGATTGCTCTGCCTTTACATGTCGTAATGATGAAATGCATTTGTTTGTAAAAATAAAATAAAAAATGTTTCAGTGCCAAAAAAGTAAAATGACAAAAAAATTTCATCACAGTACTGTAAGCACCTCTGGAATAAATCCATGTCTTCCAGAGTTTATACTCTTTTAATTGAGTTTCACGAAGAATTCCCCTAGCTTTTACCCGATTGCTCTATTGAAGGTTTGGGGAAATGTATTAGAGCACGCTGGGGTTTTTTGTGTTTATTGTTTTGTTTTGTTTTGTTTTTGTATTTTCTGTACCATGGTAACTGATTTCAAACAGAGGCCAAAAGAGTAAGTACACGATCAGCAGTCAACTGTTTATATCTCTTTTTTTTTCTTCTTCTTTTTTCCTTTCTTTTTCTTTTTTCTTTCTGTGTAAGCAGGCTGATGCTCCTGCGGACACTCCCTGTATAGACAGGCTGATACTCCTGCGGACACTCCCTGTATAGACAGGCTGATACTCCTGTGGACACTCCCTGTATAGACAGACTGATACTCCTGCGGACACTCCTTGTATAGACAGGCTGATACTCCTGCGGACACTCCCTGTATAGACAGGCTGATACTCCTGTGGACACTCCCTGTATAGACAGGCTGATGCTCCTGCGGACACTCCTTGTATAGACAGGCTGATACTCCTGTGGACACTCCCTGTATAGACAGGCAAGAATTAATCCCATCTACCCAACAAAGGGAGTGGAGTTTTGTGTCTATGACCATTCTTTTTTATCCCGCCATTAAAGCAACCATGCTCCAACTTCGGGGAAGATGTATGCTATGTGTAACGTGTCATCCATACCAACGGCCAAACTGGCCTTCTCTTCGGAAATGTGGTGATGGGATTTGACGTGTGTGCAAGATGTTATGTATGCGTTCACACACGGAACCTCGGTTTATAGTCTCATTCGAAGGACTGTATGGGAATGAAGTCAGGACCAACGGTAACTCCGTGGGGAAAATCCTTCTGTACCGAAACGGCCCGGCGGAGATTCGAACCTGCAACCCCAAGATCACCGAGCTTACGAGTCCGGGGCTCTACCACTGAGCTATTCCGGCTCCCGTTTATCTCTAAATCCACCTTTTCTTCTGCTGCTAGCTGTCGCTCATGGTCCAGCATCATGACGTGTTTCTTTGGTTGATGACAACACTTTACCTTTGATTGGTTGAAAACAATACTTTACCATTGTTTGTTTGGTTGATGACAACACTTTACCATTGATTGGTTGATGACAATACTTTACCATTGATAGTCTGGTTGATGACAACACTTTACTATTAATAGTCTGGTTGATGACAACACTTTACCATTGTTTGTTTGGTTGATGACAACGCTTAACCATTGATAGTCTGGTTGATGACAACACTTTACTATTGATAGTCTGGTTGATGACAACACTTTACCATTGATAGTCTGGTTGATGACAACACTTGACCATTGATAGTCTGGTTGATGACAACACTTTACCGTTGATAGTTTGGTTGATGACAACACTTTACCGTTGATAGTTTGGTTGATGACAACACTTTACCGTTGATAGTCTGGTTGATGACAACACTTTACCATTGATAGTTTGGTTGATGACAACACTTTACCATTGATAGTCTGGTTGATGACAACACTTTACCATTGTTTGGTTGGTTGTTTGGTTGATGACAACACTTTACCGTTGATAGTCTGGTTGATGACAACACTTTACCATTGATAGTCTGGTTGATGACAACACTTTACCATTGGCTGCAGCCTTCAGTGCAGAGAATCCAGCGTCAATTCTCAGGCTGGCTGTAGTCGCTCTTCTCACGTCACGTGATGCCAGACAGCCTTTGTTCAGTCTGCAGGAAATATCACCGTTGTCAAAGATGTGCCTGGTTTAATTAATGATAACAAGAAAAGTAAATTAACAGTAAAGTTATTGCTTTTTTTTTCTTTTTTTTTCCCCACCCTTTGTTTTTCTTCTCTTTTTTCGTGTTGGTTGTTGTTTTAACGGTAGGGGTGGGGTTGGTGTGGGGGCAAGGTATTGTGTTTATTTTTTTAAAATTTGTTTGCTTGTTTGTTTTTAATGTGGAGGTGGGGTGATCGTACGGTATTGTGTCTATACATAACGTATGTATGTATGTGTGTGTGCGTGTGTGCGTGCGTGTGTGTGTGTGAGTGTGTGTGTTTGTGTACGTGCGTGCGTGCGTGCTTACGTGCGTGTGTGTGCGTGCATGCGTGCGTGTGTGTGTATATGTGTGTGTATTTGTGCATGCGTGCGTGCGTGCGTGCGTGCGTGTGTGCGTGCGTGTGTGTGTGTGTGTGTGTGTGTGTGTGTGTGTGTGTGTGTGTGTGTGTGTGTGTGTGTGTGTGTGTGTGTGTGTGTGTGTGTGTGTGTGTGTGTGTGTGTGTGTGTGTGTGTGTGTGTGTGTGTGTGTGTGTGTGTGTGTGTGTGTGTGTGTGTGTGTGTGAAGCCTATCAGTCCATCAGGACCTACAGCCCTCTTGCTCTTCAGGGAATCGATTGCACATAAAATGTCGTGTGCCGATGCTGGCTGGAGCCATTCCATAAAATTATTCTAGGTTGACATGTTCACATTAACATCATCACACTCGTCAAAAACAACAAATCATTCTAGGTTGACATGTTCACATTAACATCATCACACTCGTCAAAAACATCAAATCATTCTAGGTTGATATGTTCACATTAACATCATCACACTCGTCAAAAACATCAAATCATTCGAGGTTTACATGTTCACATTAACATCATCACACTCGTCAAAAACATCAAATCATTCGAGGTTTACATGTTCACATTTACATCATCATACTCGTCAAAATACATCATCACACTCGTCAAAAACATCAAATCATTCGAGGTTTACATGTTCACATTTACATCATCACACTCGTCAAAAACATCAAATCATTCTAGGTTGACATGTTGACGTTTACATCATCACACTCGTCAAAAACATCAAATCATTCTACGAGGTTTACATGTTCAAATTTACATCATCACACTCGTCAAAAACAGCGTGGCGATCCAGGTCAGTTTGGGACGCTTCGATGTACACGTTAGGAAATGTTCAACCCCAGCTGAGAGGGAAAAAAAAGTACAGACACCTTGTCTGAACCTAGCAGAGCGAGTAGAGAACTGGCCACAAGTTGTTTCTGCTTCAGCCCGATTTCTCCTATTCTCTTCTCTTGTCACAATCCTCATCCATCGAACATCTCAGTCCATCTTGTACATTTGTGATGCGATGATCATGATGCCTTGCTGATTTCTTGGCATTCTAGATGAAGACAAATTATTGTTTCAGGCAGCCGGAGAATAGTTGCAAAATGAGACGATTGCAGGTGGAAATTTTCGTTGTCCTGATTTGTTTTGTATCCTGCCTGAAGAAGACCTAAGAGGTTGAAACGCGTCGTGTTTTGTCTTGAGATTCGTTTGTCCACTTTTTTTTTTTGTCTTTTTTTTGTTGTTGTTGTTTTTGGTTTGTTTTTTTGTTGTTGTTGTTTTTTGTTTTTTTTTGCAGTTCCTAACATTTATTTAAGTCAGAGAATGGTTTTCCCCGAGAGAGAGAGAGAGAGAGAAAGAGAGAGAGAGAGAGAGAGAGAGAGAGAGAGAGAGAGAGAGAGAGAGACAGACAGACAGACAGACAGACAGACAGACAGACGGAGAGGCAGAGCGACAGACAGACATGCAGAGAGACAAAGAGAAAGAGGGGGAGACAGACAGACACAAAGACAGACAGACAGACAGAGACAGACAGACAGGCAGACCTCGTCATACGTGGACAGAACATAACGCATTCATTCGTGCGAGGACAGAGACAGACAGACAGGCAGACCTCGTCATACGTGGACAGAACATAACGCATTCACTCGTGCGAGGACAGAGACAGGCAGACCTTGGCATACGTGGACAGAACATAACGCAGTCACTCGTGCGAGGACAGAGACAGACAGACAGGCAGACCTTGGCATACGTGGACAGAACATAACGCAGTCACTCGTGCGAGGACAGGCAGTGTGAGACACAGATTCTCAACGTTCTTGTCCACGCTTCAGTTGTTTTCAAATGGGACGCGCAGCTACGTGGACCGCCATTTAGCAAGCGGGACAGGGAGAGAGAGGGGGGGAGAGAAGACCTAGAGAGAGAGAGAGAGAGAGAGAGGGGGGGAGACAGAGACAGGGAAAGAGAGACAGACAGACAGAGAAAGAGAAAGACAGAGAGAGGGAGAGAAAGAGAGAGACACAGAGAGAGAGAGACAGAGACAGAGAGAGAGAGAGAGAGAGACAAAGAGAAAGAGAGAGAGAGAGAAGACCTATAGAGATACAGAAAGAGAGAGAGAGAGAGAGAGAGAGAGAGAGAGAGAGAGAGAGAGAGAGAGAGATCTATAGAGACACAGAAAGAGAGATGGGGAGAGAAGACCTATAGAGATACAGAAAGAGAGAGAAGACCTATAGGGATACAGAAAGAGAGAAAAGACCAATAGGGATACAGAAAAAGAGAGAAGACCTATAGGGATACAGAAAAAGAGAGAAGACCTATAGGGATACAGAAAAAGAGAGAAGACCTATAGGGATACAGAAAAAGAGAGAAGACCTATAGGGATACAGAAAGACAGAGAAGACCTATAGGGATACAAAAAAAGAGAGAAGACCTATAGGGATACAGAAAAAGAGAGAAGACCTATAGGGATACAGAAAGACAGAGAAGACCTATAGGGATACAGAAAAAGAGAGAAGACCTATAGGATACAGAAAAAGAGAGAAGACCTATAGGGATACAGAAAGACAGAGAAGACCTATAGGGATACAGAAAGAGAGAGAAGACCTA
>CM031606.1:95138620-95141120 GCA_018398815.1 Conus ventricosus
AGGCATCGCTTTCGTCGTGCGTGACACTCTGTGCTCCCACCACACCTCCACCACCACCTTCCCCTTCCAGCATTCCTCCTTTGAACTTGCCCATCTTTCTGTCACCCTACGTCAGCACTGTCTTCAACTTTTCTGCATCTACCGTCCTCCCCCCAACCAAAAGAACAAACTGTCTGATGCTCTTTTCATTGAAGAGTTCCCGTCCTTCCTGAAACACTGCAAATACAATCAGTGGCTGTCCTGTCATCGTTGGTGACTTCAATGTTCACGTCAACGTCCCCACTGACTCCCTAGCGCTTCGCTTCGCCGGTCTGCTGGACGATTTTGGTCTGCACCAGCTGTCACTTTCCCGACTCGCCAGAAAGGCCACACCCTTGACCTTGTCATCTGCCGGCGTGACGACAACGTGCTGCATTCCACAGCCCCAGATTTCACTCTGGACTTTTCCGACCACTACTGTGTTGTGGCCCAGTTCCGCCTCTCACGCCCTTCACATCTTCCTGTGTACGTGGAGGCCAGGAAGATCGCCGATGTCAACACCGTCACCTTCCAGTCTGATCTTCGGGCCAGACTGGAGGCCTCTTCACACCTATCAGCTGACCAGCTCCACCAGCTTCTGTCCCGTCTTCTAGATCAGCACGCCCCAGCCACCTGCCGCCAGATCTCCAGCCGGCCTCCCTCACCCTGGTTCACCTCTGTCGACATCAGCTGCTGCAGGCTAAGCGAGAACGGCGCCAGGCAGAGCGTTGCTGGCTCAAATCTGGACTACATGTTCATAAACAAATTTTTCGTACTGCCAGTAAGCTAGTTACTAACATTCTGGACAGCGCCAAATGCTGTTTTTACAGTGCCAAAATCCTAGCCTGTAGAATATCCCGACAACTGTTTACTGTAACCAATACTCTGCTTGGCAAATCAAAGTCCACACCTCTGCCCTCCTCAATCCCTGCGACAGAACTCCCCCAGCGTTTTCTCTGATTTCTTCTATAGTAAAATAGCCACTATTCGTCATAATCTGGACTCTCATGCTGCTGCTTCCCCTGCTGTTCCTGATCCTTCCTTCTCCGGCACTCAGTGGTCTGAATTCCACTCTGTGTCGGTAGAAGAGGTTCCGGAAAATCTTGAAGCAAGTCACTGTCAAAACATGTGAACTTGACCCTCTCCCCTCATCCCTTCTTACCTGCTGTCTTGACGATCTCCTCCCATACTATACATCCATTATCAATGACTCTTTGCAATCAGGTTGTTTTCCCACTCTGTTCAAATCTGCAGTTGTCAGACCTCTCCTGAAGAAGCAAAACTTAGATCCTGAAAATCTCAAGAACTACAGACCTGTCTCTAATCTCCCATTTCTTTCCAAACTGATTGAAAAAGTTGTTCTCGCCCAACTGTCTGAACATCTCTCTGTAAACAATCTCTTGTACTCTAACCAGTCAGCCTACCGGGCTGGCCATAGCACCGAGACAGCGCTCCTTAAGATAGCAAACGATCTCCTCACAGCTCTTGATGGAAACAAAGTTTCTCTTCTCTCTCTCTTAGATTTGTCTGCTGCTTTTGATACAATAGATCACTCCATTCTTCTCTCAAGACTCAACACTTCTTTTGGTCTTTCTGGTTCTGTCCTTTCCTGGTTCTCTTCATATCTCTCTGATCGCACGCAAACTGTTTCAGTGAAAGGTGTTAAGTCTCCAGCAAGAGCACTTCAGTTTGGTGTTCCTCAGGGATCTGTCCTGGGACCGGTTTTGTTTTGTGCTGTACACCCAGCCTCTCTCGGCCATTATCAGCCAACACTCTCTCCTTCACCATAGCTTTTCAGATGACAACCAGCTGTATATCTCTGCCCATCTCAGTCAGCTTCATGAAATAATCTCCTCTTCTCAAGCATGCATTACCGATGTTAAATCATGGATGCACAATAACAAGCTACAACTTAACGCAGACAAAACTGAAATAATCCTCATTGCTTCGAAACACACTATTAGAACTCATTCTCTCCCTAGTTCTATAAATGTTGATGGAAATGAAATAAATCTATCAGTGTCTGTTCGTAACCTCGGCGTTACACTCGACCAAACTCTCTCTTTCAAACAACATATCTCTAATGTGTGAAAGTCCTGCTACCTTGAACTTCGTAGAATGAGCTCAGTTTGCCGCTTCCTTACTCAAAATGCTCTGAAGACTCTAATCTGTGCTTTTGTCCTGTCTCGGCTCGACTATTGTAACTCCCTCCTTGCCGGTTGTCCCTTAACGCTCATCTCTAAACTTCAAAAAGTTCAGAACAATGCCGCCCGTCTGATCTCCCGCTCCTCTAGATCTGATCACATATCACCAATTCTGTCTTCCTTACACTGGCTCCCAATTCAGTCTCGCATTGACTTTAAAGTTCTCCTCCTGGTTTTCAAATCACTGAATAATTTGGCTCCCTCCTACCTCTCTGACCTCCTCCATCTCTATGTTCCGTCTCGCAACTTACGCTCATCCACCGATTCTCGTCTGCTTC
>CM031606.1:95151120-95153620 GCA_018398815.1 Conus ventricosus
GACACAGAGAGAGAGAATTTAATTGATTGATTATCTATTTGATTTATCTTTAATACGCAAGGATGAAGATTTTAGGCCAAGGCCTAGTCTTACAATCTGTCCTTGTCATGCATACATTTTGTCAACACATATCATTCAAACTGACAATTCAGCATGGCAACACTGTAATGTAATTTCACAATGACAAGCAGACTGTTCATAAAAGTAATAATGACATGGTGGATAGTCAAACAGGAGGAAAGAAAAGATAAACAAACAAGCAAAATTACAGAGAAGAGAGAGAGAGAGAGAGAGAGAGAGAGAGAGAGGAGAGAGAGAGAGAGAGAGAGAGAGAGAGAGAGAGGGGGGGGGGGGGAGGGGGGGGGATAGTAGGTAGAGGGAGAAGAGGGATGGTAGACAGAGTGGGAGTGGGGATCAGCGATTTAATGGAGTAGCTTACATGCTTAGACGGGTACTCAAATTATGGTTTAAAAAGAACTTTGCGAATGGACATTAATGATTTTAATCTAGTTATCAAATTATTGAGACATAAAATGTCTACGTAAATGTTTCTTGAGAAGTTTTAACGGGTTCATATTTTGTGAGACTCGGTGGAAGTGAGTTCCAGATATATGGTCCACAGTAAGCTAGGCGTGTTTTGTGTGCGTGGATAGGGGAGAAGGAATTTCCTACAGCCAGAAGAGCTGTTCAATCTCATAAGAAAGAGCATTGATATAAGAGAGAGAGAGAGAGAGAGAGAGAGAGAGAGAGAGAGAGAGAGGAGGAGGAGGAGGAGGAGGATGATGATGATGATGATGATGATGATGATGATGATGATGATGATGATGATGATGATGATGAGTATCAGGTCTATATCAACCTATTGATTAGTAGGTTTATTAACGAGTTCCGTTTGTAAGTATGACAACTAATTTTCACTTTGCTGATAACATTCTAGGTATTGCTGATAATTATACATTACTCTCTGACTACTACATCACAGTATATGAATGAACGCTCTCTTGTCATGTTAAACTATAATGCTAATTATGTTTGTCGGTGGGAAAAAAACAAAACCGACTTTCCACTTTAAAATAGAACAAACCACAAAGCGTTCTGTACTTGTAAACACAGGGCTTGTCTGCTAGCGCGAACTTCGGCTGTAACGTCACGCAAATGTCTCTGGCCATCTTTTCTCGAGGGCCACGGTTATACACATCGCACGGCATTTTAAAGAGTTGTGTACATCCAACATCCTATAAAGAGTTATATACATCACACACTCTGAAAAGAGTTGTATCCATCACTCATCCTACACAAGGCCTGCATACCTCACACATACACACCTTGTAAAGAGTTACATACATCACACATTTTCTGAAGAGTTACATATATCAAACATCTTGTACATCTTCTAAAGACTTGCGTACATCACACACACACACACACACACACACACACACACACACACACACACACACACACACACACCACGCACGCACGCACGCACGCACGCACGCACGCACGCACGCACGTGCGCGTGTGCGCGCGCGCGCGCGCGCACACACACACACACACACACACACACACACACACACACACACACACACACACACACTATAAACACCTGTAAACATTACACACCTTGTAAAGAGCTACACACATCGCACATCTGTTAAAGACCTGTATACCTCACACACCTTGTAAACACCTGTATACATCACACCCCTTACAACGAATAATATACATCACACACCTTGCAAACACCTGTATATATCACACACCTTATGAACATCTGTATACATCACTCGCCTTATAAACACCTGTATGCATCACACACCTTATAAACACCTGTATACATCACTCGCCTTGTAAACACCTGTATATATCACACACCTTATAAACATCTGTATACATCACACACCTTATAAACATCTGTATACATCACTCGCCTTATAAACACCTGTATGCATCACACACCTTATAACCACCTGTATACATCACTCGCCTTGTAAACACCTGTATGCATCACACACCTTATAAACATCTGTATACATCACTCGCCTTGTATGCATCACACACGTTGCAAACACCTGTATATGTCACACACCATGTAAAGAATTCTATAAATCACACACCTTGGAGAGAATTGAATTCATCACACACATTGAAAAAACAAATTGTATGCATCATACATCTTGTAAAGAATTGCATACATCAAGCAGTTGTTGTTTTTTAAAAAGCTGTCTACTTTGCATACCTCATAAAGAGGTTGAACTTTCGAGCAACTTTTAAGGAATTGTATGTGTCGCACAGTATACATTGTTTGAGGACTTCTGTCATCACAAAGCTTTTAAGGAATTGTATGTGTCGCACAGTATACATTGTTTGAGGACTTCGATCATTACAAGGCTTTTAAGGAATTGCATGCGTCACACGGTATACATTGTTTGAGGACTTCCATCATCACAAAGCTTTTAAGGAATTGCATGCGTCACATGGTATACATTGTTTGAGGACT
>CM031606.1:95158620-95166120 GCA_018398815.1 Conus ventricosus
GTGCTCGCTCCCATTAACTTCAACACGATGTTCTCAGTCCTGCAGAAGCAGCCTTAAAGGACTGGACAAAAGCCTGCACACTTCATTCAGGCTGAATGGGGAAACTGTCAACCCGCGCCGTCTTTAGCTCAGGATCAAGGGCAAAGACACTGTTCTCAGAGACATTCTTACTTTGCTGATTTTTTTCCCACCTACTCAGGCTGATACTCCTGAGGACGCTCCCTGTATACACAGGCAAGGATTAGTCCCATCTACCCAAAAAAGGGAGTGGAGTTTTTTGTGTATTACCGGCTTTCTTTTATCCTACCATTAAGGCAGCCATACTCCAACATGTGTCACGTGTCATCCATACCAACGGCCAAACAGGCTTCCTCGTCCGAAAGTTGGTGATGGGATTTTTATGTGTGTGCAAGATGTTAGGCGTGCGTTCACACACAGAACCTCGGTTTCTAGTCTCATTCCAAGGACTGTTTGGGAAATGGAGTCAGATCCAATGTTAACTCCGAGGGAAAAATCCCCCCTGTACCGAAACGGCCCGGCGGAGACTCGAACCCGCAACCCCAGGGTCACCCAAATTTACGAGTCCGGCGCTCTACCACTGAGCTATTCTGACCCCCTCTCTGCTGATGATTGTGCCTTCCTTCCTCCTCCATCTCCTGGTCATTTTCCCGCAGACTGTCTGGAACCATGCCGGGGTTCCATTAACCACAACGTCAGACAGAGACTGCTCCCTGTGAGTCAATGATCAATCCGCAGCCTTCCTCAGTGAGAGAGCTCCACAGCCGAACTCATGCAAGGTCAGCGTTGACCTGGTGCCGTGGAAAGGGGATTCCAGGACACATTCAGGGCCTCGCCGAAGAGCTGTGACTGTGACCAACACACCTGGGAAACGGTGGCACTGGGCCGCTCCGTCTGGCCAACTGGCGTCACGCAAGATGCCAGAACACGTCACTACTGTGATCAGAGCAGGAAGCAGCAGAAGCCATGAGCGAGCGTGGGAAACGCATGTCCAGGTCCGTCACTGGTCAGTGCCTGTGGGCAGGCCACTCTGGGCCCCACCAGTGGCCAAGCCTAAGTGTCATTACTATCTTTGGCCTCCACCAGTGGCCAAGCCTAAGTGTCATTAGTATCTTTGGCCTCCACCAGTGGCCAAGGCTAAGTGTCGTTAGTATCTTTGGCCTCCACCAGTGGCCAAGCCTAAGTGTCATCAGTATCTTTGGCCCCCACCAGTGGCCAGACCTAAGTGTCATCAGTATCTTTGGTCCCCACCAGTGGCCAAGCCTAAGTGTCATCAGTATCTTTGGTCCCCACCAGTGGCCAAGCCTAAGTGTCATCAGTATCTTTGGCCCCCACCAGTGGCCAGACCTAAGTGTCATCAGTATCTTTGGTCCCCACCAGTGCCAAGCCTAAGTGTCATCAGTATCTTTGGTCCCCACCAGTGGCCAAGCCTAAGTGTCGTTAGTATCTTTGGTCCCCACCAGTGGCCAAGCTTAAGTGTCATCAGTATCTTTGGCCCCCACCAGTGGCCAAGCCTAAGTGTCGTTAGTATCTTTGGCCTCCACCAGTGGCCAAGCCTAAGTGTCATCAGTATCTTTGGCCCCCACCAGTGGCCAGGCCTAAGTGTCATCAGTATCTTTGGTCCCCACCAGTGGCCAAGCCTAAGTGTCATCAGTATCTTTGGCCTTCACCAGTGGCCAAGCCTAAGTGTCGCTAGTATCTTTGGCCCCCCACCAGTGGCCAGGCCTAAGTGTCGCTAGTATCTTTGGCCCCCCACCAGTGGCCAGGCCTAAGTGTCATCAGTATCTTTGGTCCCCACCAGTGGCCAGGCCTAAGTGTCATCAGTATCTTTGGCCTCCACCAGTGGCCAGGCCTAAGTGTCGTTAGTTTTCAGTCAGGTGCACTGCGTCCAGCTCTCCTCCAAGTGCTGTCCTCGGTCGCCAACAACAACCACCAGAATAACAGCAACAACCGTCACATCCAGCGTGTGCGCGCGCACACACACACACACACACACACACACACACACACACACACACACACACACACACACACACACACACACACACACACACACACACACACACACACGGGTTAGACGGCACAAACCCCAAGCACTGTACAGCCAGCCACTGTACACTGTGTCCCTCTGTACAGGATCACTGTACATTGTGTCCCTCTGTACAGGATCACTGTACACTGCGTCCCTCTGTACAGGATCACTGTACACTGTGTCTTTCTGTACAGGATCAAACGCCAAACACTGTACAGCCAGTCACTGTACATTGTGTCCCTCTGTACAGGATCACTGTACACTGTGTCCCTCTGTACAGGATCAAACTCCAAACACTATACAGCCAGTCACTGTACACTGTGTCCCTCTGTACAGGATCAAACTCCAAACACTATACAGCCAGTCACTGTACACTGTGTCCCTCTGTACAGGATCAAACTCCAAACACTATACAGCCAGTCACTGTACACTGTGTCCCTCTGTACAGGATCAAACTCCAAACACTATACAGCCAGTCACTGTACACTGTGTCCCTCTGTACAGGATCAAACTCCAAACACTATACAGCCAGTCACTGTACACTGTGTCCCTCTGTACAGGATCAAACTCCAAACACTGTACAAACAGCGACTGAAAAAGAAAGTGTCCATCTCTGTTTCTTAGTTCAGTTTCAATAACTACTCTATACAATACAGTATTGTACTATACTATGATATACTGCACCCAGCAACTCTATACTATGTTATACTATACCATGCTATATTATACCATATGTTACTATATTGTACCATACCATACCATACCATACCATACCATACCATACCATACCATACCATACTATAATAAGCGCTGCGCTGTGCTATCTATGCTACACTATACTGAACTATTCTTTTCTACACTACACTACACTACACTACACTACACTACACTACACTACACTACACTACACTACACCAGACCAGACTGCACTAGCCTAGACCAGACTAGACCCGACCAGACCCTGCCACTCACACTCGGTCCATCTCCAGCGCTTTCTCCAGCAGTTTCATGGCCTGGGCGGTGCGGTCCTCCGCCAGGAACTTCTTCTGGCGCCGGATCCTCTCCAGACGTTCCTGCTGCCTCTCTCGCTCGCGTTCCACGTGCGACTCCGCCGCTGTCATCGTCTGCAGCAGGGCTTTGGTCTCCTGAACAGGACAGATGGAAAGGTGGCGTAAGGTGAGGTGAGGTGAGGTGAGGTGAGGTGAGGTGAGGTGAGGTAAGGTAAGGTAAGGTGAGGTGAGGTGAGGTGAGGTGAGTAAGGTAAGGTGAGGTGAGGTGAGGTAAGGTGAGGTAAGGTAAGGTAAGGTGAGGTGAGGTGAGGTGAGGTGAGGTGAGGTAAGGTAAGGTGAGGTGAGGTGAGGTGAGGTGAGGTGAGGTGAGTAAGGTAAGGTGAGGTGAGGTGAGGTAAGGTGAGGTGAGGTGAGGTAAGATAAGGTGAGGTGAGGTGAGGTGAGATGAGGTGAGGTAAGGTAAGGTGAGGTGAGGTGAGTAGGTGAGGTGAGGTGAGGTGAGGTGAGGTGAGGTGAGGTGAGGTGAGGTGAGGTAAGGTGAGGTGAGGTGAGGTGAGGTGAGGTGAGGTGAGGTGAGTAAGGTGAGGTGAGGTGAGGTGAGGTGAGGTAAGGTAAGGTGAGGTGAGGTAAGGTAAGGTAAGGTAAGGTAAGGTAAGGTAAGGTAAGGTAAGGTTGCTTATAGCCCAGCCGACCGCAAAGGGCCATATCAAGGCTGTCACCACGTTGAAGTCAACTCACAAGTCATTCATTCACACAACCCTTTAAAACACACCTTCTAAAAAACGCACCTAAAATTTTGTTAAAAAAATCTTTCAACTGCAAAATCTCAGATCAGACGGAAAATGTTAGTCTCCCTCAGACATTCAAACATCACATCAGGTGGGACACCTCTTAACAAGGTTTTTTAATGGAGTCTGCTGTAAAATGTTTTCTGTCTCACATCGTGCAAGTCCCAACTCTCTATAAAAACAGAAATGTTTCATTGTGAGTGGTACATGACATGGAATGCACCACGGAGCTTCTTCACTCTTTAAAAGGTACGAATGGGTTAAAAACGAATGGCCAGTGTGCAGCCGGCATAGAACCATTTCTTCCTTGCGACCACCAGAGGTAGATGAGAGGAACTCTTTTAGGTTTGGACGGATCTGGAAAAGTTTGTTATCCGTCTGTGTATTCCAGTCCTCCTGCCAGAGGTCTCTGACATCAATCATTAACTTTCGGTTTCAAATCTGAGTAGGGGATTGATATGTCAGACGGTTTCCTCGTTGTGGTATTCTTGGCCAAATCATCAGCCCCTTCATTTCTCCCTGTGCCCACATGAAAGAGGGCGTGGGGAGAGGGGGGAGGGGGAATGAAGGGTGCACAACAAGACCTTGAATTCTGTACCGTGTGGCATTCTTCCACGGGAGAAGAGACAGGGTGATGGGGGGAGGGGAGGGTTGAAGAGGGTGGGAGGGGAGAGGAGGGGAGGGTGAGGCACGAGGCAGTATGAACTGATTCTGTTTCACGTAAAGCAGAGCCGTGTTTTTCGACTTTTAATGCGATACGGTGCCACATTTCTTCCATTATCTGTTTCACACAAAGCACAGCCGTGGGTTGTTTTTTTTTTTTGTTTTTGTTTTTTCCACTTTTAATGCGATACGGTGCCACATTTCTTCTATTCTATGCGATGTCGCACACTGTTATTCCGCTTCATGCATTTGGATGGAGTGTTAGATCTCTGATTGTAATGCAATAGTTAGGTACTGCATAGCAGTGTGTGTGTGTGTGTGTGTGTGTGTGTGTGTGTGTGTGTGTGTGTGTGTGTGTGTGTGTGTGTGTGTGTGAGCGTGTGTGTGTGTGTTGTGTGTGTTGTGTGTGTGTGTGTGTGTGTGTGTAAGCGTGTGTGTGTGTGTGTGTGTGTGTGTGTGTGTGTGTGTGTGTGTGTGTGTGTGTGTGTGTGTGTGAGTGTGTGTGTGTGTGTGTGTGTGTGTGTGTGTTGTGTGTGTGTGTGTGTGTGTGTGTGTGTGCATGCATGCATCCATGCGTACATGTGTGTGTGCGTGCATGCGCGCGCGCATGAGTGCATGCGAAAGTGCATGTGTGTGTGTGTGTGTGTGTGTGTGTGTGTGTGTGTGTGTGTGTGTGTGTGTGTGTGTGTGTTTTCGTTTTTGTTTTGTTTTGTTTTGTTTTTTTTAATGTAATGCAACACGGGGCCCTTTCATTCCATTGACTGCCATACAATCAATGAATTCAGTGGAGTAACAACGTAATGCTATTCAGCCTAATGGAGTGCAAAGCTCTTGCAATCGTTTGAATTCATGCAATCGAAATTCAATGAAATACAATGAAATATGCAACATCATTTGATGTGATGCAATGCAATGCAACGTCATTCAACTCCACCCAGTGTTCCGCGTCATCAATTCGGTGTCATTGCACGCGATTGTGTCCGAACAAACTACACCATCATCATGTCTTCAACCGGAGATCACCATGTGTCGACTCATGAATATACCCATCAATGAGAAAAACAGCCGGACTTGGAAATAGGAGGGCAGGGGGAGGGATGGAAGGTGGTACTTATCAGATGCCCGGGGGCTGGAATAGCTCAGTGGTAGAGCGCCGGACTCGTAATCTTGGTGATCCTGGGTGGCGGATTCGAATCTCTGCCGGCCGTTTCGGTACAAGGGGATTTTTCCCACGGAGCTACTGTTGGTTCTGACTGCATTTCCCATACAGTCCTTCGAAGGAGACTATAAACTGAGTTTCCGTGTGTGAACGCACGCATAACATCTTGCACACACGTCAAATCCCATCACCAACTTTCGGAAGAGAAGACCAGTTTGGCCGTTGGTATGGATGACACGTTATACATAGCATGCACCTTCCACGAAATTGGAGTATGGCTGCCTTAATGGCGGATAAAAAAAACAAGGTTGTACACAATAAATTCCACTTCCTCCAATGTTGACTTTTGTTGGATACCATCCCATTGTGGAATATATTACAATAAATATGTTGACCATCTCACAAAAAATGGGCGAGAAACACCTTGAATGCTAATTGACCTGCCTTGCAGTTTAACTTCAGTAGAAATGTGTTACATAATAGAAAATGAAACGATACGACGTTTTTTTCTCTTCTGGGACAAAGTATTTTTCATTATTGAATGCTCCATGTGCAAGTAGATCAATTGTTACCTTGTCGTGCAGACTTTTTTTGTTAAATGCTTTAACGACAAAGTCCTGTACAGACATTAAGTGTGTCTGCTCTGCAGAACTGACATTTGAGCATATACTGGTAAAATGTGCTTCAAATGAACACGTTACTTCTTTTTGTCCATGTTTTAAAATTTTGCTGATGATGTTAAAAAAACTAACAAAGTTTTGCTGTTTTCGATGCTAGAGTCTAAAATCTTCGACACGATGAAAAGACTTTAAATACAATAACTAACTAACCACGTCCTTTGTTGGGTAGATGGGATTCATCTTTGCCTGTCTACACAGGGAGTGTCCGCAGGAGTATCAGCCTGCGTACGCAAAAAAAAAAAAAAAAAAATGGAGAAGAAAAAAAATCAGAAGCCCGACGATGCCATTAAGTAAATGTGCTAGTCAGGGCTTGAGATTCTTCCTTGGGATTAAGAGCACAACTACTATTGTTGTGTTCGTGAGGGGACTGAAGGGGTAGAGAGATGATCATATCTTTGAGCAATTTCAAATCAAAAGTGGTGGAGGGGGGGGGGGGGGGGAGGGGGTGCTAAAAGATAAGGAATATGTGGGGAAATTAGGGGCAGAAATAAGGATACTGGGAAGTCAGAGTGTAACAGTGACCACATTGGGTACCTTTATAGTGTGTGTGCGCCCATACACGCACTGTCTGTATTGTTACAAGTATGCCATGTGCTCGCACATTTATTGGTATTCAGATAGGATTCTCTGTATTATGGCCACGCTCTCATGGTTGTTTACAAGCAGGACTATTTGTTCCGACAAAAGTATGCCAAATGGCCACATATTTATTGTAATTCACATAGCACTACTTGTTTGACACAAGTATGCCATTTGGCCACACATTCATTGTATTTCACATAGGACTATTTGTTCCGACGCAAGTATGTCATATGGCCACTCATTCATTGTTATTCACATAGCACTATTTGTTTGACACAAGTATGTCATATGGCCACACATTCATTGTTATTCACATAGGACTATTTGTTTGACACACGTATGCCAAATGGCCATACATTCATTGTTATTCACATAGGTCTATTTGTTTGGCACAAGCATGCCAAATGGCCACACATTCATTGTTAATCACATAGGTCTATTTGTTTGACACAAGTATGCCAAATGGCCACGCATTCATTGTTATTCACATAGGTCTATTTGTTTGACACAAGTATGCCAAATGGCCACACATTCATTGTCATTCACATAGGACTATTTGTTTGACACA
>CM031606.1:95181120-95183620 GCA_018398815.1 Conus ventricosus
GGTGGGTAATAATGACATGGTGGGTAATAATGGCATGGTGGGTAATAATGGCATGGTGGGTAATAATGACATGGTGGGTAATAATGACATGGTGGGTAATAATGACATGGTGGGTAATAATGACATGGTGGGTAGCCAAACAGAAGGAAACTTACAAACAAACAAACAAGCAAACAAACAAAACTACAGAGAGGAGAGAGAGAGAGAGAGAGAGAGAGAGAGAGAGAGAGAGAGAGAGAGAGAGAGAGAGAGAGGGGTCGTGAGAGAAGGGGGAGAGAGAATGGTAGGTAGGGGAAGGAGAAGAGGGATGGTAGACAGAGTGGGAGTGGGGAGGAGCGATTTAACGGAGTAAGTTATATGTTTAGACGGTGTATTCAAAGTATAGTTTACAGAATAGACGCTAATCATTTCAATCGAATAATCAAATTACTGAGACATAAAATGTTTATGGAAATGTTCCTTGAAAAGTTTTAAAGTATTTGTGTTTTGTAAACTAGGTGGAAGTGAGTTGCAGATAAATGGTTCAGAGTAAGCTAGGCTTGTTTTGTATTGATCAATGTGTGGATTGCGGAGAAGGAATTTCTCCGTGCGGGAGGGCGAGGGAGTCCTTTCCCTATCCACGATATGTCGCTGACCGATCAGGCAAGGAAAGGGGAGACAAGTGCCTTTCTCTATCCACGATCTGTCGCTGTCCGATCAGGCAAGGGAAGGGGAGACAAGTGCCTTCCTCTTTGCACGATCTGACGCCGCCCTATCAGGTAAGGAAGGGGAGACAAGTGTGTGGTTGACGACTGACTCTTCTGTTACGTCAACATTCTGTGTTTCATTGTCGTCAGAGCTGCGCGCTGGCTATACATGCCGTGACCACACGCCGATGTGACCATTTGCTGATGAACATGTGACCACATACCGATGTGACCACATGCCAATGTCAATGTGACCACATGCAGATATGTGACTACATGCTGATGCCAAAATGACTGCATGCTGATGTGACCACATACCAATGTGATCACACACTGATGTGACCACTTGCTGATGTCAATGTGACCACATACCGATGTGACCACTTGCTGATGTCAATGTGACCACATGCCGATGTGACCACATGCTTCTGCCGATGTGACCACATGCTGATGTGACCACATGCCGATGTGACCACATGCTTCTGCCGATGTGACCACATGCTGATGTGACCACATGCGATGCTGATGTGACCACATGCCGATGTGACCACATGTCGATGTGACCGCATGCTGATGTGACTTCATGCTGATGTGACCACATGCCGATGTGACCACATGCTGATGTGACCACATGCTGATGTGACTGCATGCTGATGTGACCACATGCCGATGTGATCACATGCCGATATGACCACATGCCGATGTGACCACATGCCGATATGACCACATGCCGATGTGACTACATGCTGATGTGACTACATGCTGATGTGACCACATGCGATGCTGATGTGACCACATGCCGATATGACCACATGCGCTGATGTGACCACATGCCGATGTGACCACATGCTGATGTGACCACATGCTGATGTGACCACATGCTGATATGACCACATGCCAATGTGACCACATGCCGATGTGACCACATGCCGATGTGACTACATGCCCATGTGACCACATGCCGATGTGACCACATGCCGATATGATTATATGCTGATGTGACTACATGCCAATGTCACCACATGCCGATGTGACCACATGCTGATGTGACCACATGCCGATGTGAAGACATGCCGATGTGACCACATGCCGATGTGAGCACATGTCGATGTGACATGCCGATGCTAATGTGACCACATGCCGAATGACCACATGCTGATGTGACCACATACCCATGTGACATGCTGATGCTAATGTGACCACATGCCCAGTGACCACATGCTGATGTGACCACATACCCATGTGACATACTGATGCCGATGTGACCACATGCCGAGTGACTACATGCTGATGTGACCACATGCCAATGCCGATGTGACCACATGCCTATAAGACCACATGCCGAAGCTGATGTGACCACATGCCGATGCTGATGTGACCACATGCCAATAAGACCACATGCCTATGTGACCACATGTCGTTTTGACCCAATGGCTCACAACGACATGTGATCGCATTGGCATGTGGTCACATCAGCAAGTAGTCACATTGGCAAGTCTACCATTCTTTGGTAAAACACTGAAAATGATGGTCACAACGACCCTTGGTCACAACGACACGTGGTCACATGTGGTCACAACGACACGTGGTCACATGTGGTCACAATGACACTTGGTCACATCGACACTTGGTCACATCGACACTTGGTCACATCGACACT
The DNA here is from genome assembly GCA_018398815.1 of Conus ventricosus. NCBI lineage: Eukaryota > Metazoa > Mollusca > Gastropoda > Neogastropoda > Conidae > Conus > Conus ventricosus. The sequence goes on from CM031606.1 coordinate 95,183,467, forward strand.
TGGTCACAACACTTGGTCACATCGACACTTGGTCACATCGACACTTTGGTCACAACACAACTATAGTCACATCGACCCTTGGTCACATCGACACTTGGTCACAACAACACCTGGTTACAATGATACTTGGTTACAACGACACTTGGTCACAACG
>CM031606.1:95186120-95215585 GCA_018398815.1 Conus ventricosus
TCTAAATGTGGTGTAGGATTTAAACGCTGACAGAGAGAGAGAGAGAGAGAGAGAGAGAGAGAGAGAGAGAGAGCTATGAATCACTTGAATATCTCTCGGTCTTCAGGATGTTGTTGTTTTTTTTTGTTGTTTTTTTCTCGCGACACGAGGCTAACAAGTTTAGATTTGACGACACAATATGATCACCCATGCGTGGCTTCAAAACATGTCTCATTCCCCAAAACGTATGACCATATAAGGAAATTTAACGATCGAGGTCGTTCATCCGATAAACACTGCAAGCCGTAAATGGTCCCCCCCCCCCCCCCCCCCTCCGGATTTATAACTTATACGGGTTGGAAAGATGTGTCATAAAGTTAATAATTTTTTTCAAGACAGAACAAGTAGGCAAACCATCAAAATTATTTCCATACTTTCGATATTACTTAGCATGTGCCCACTCATTTCCTGCAAGCTTCCGCACATCAGTAGCCTAATGCGCATGCGTGAAAGTCAAAGCATCGACTGCAGGCGAAGAAGCCGGTGTTTGTGTCGAAAATTGTGAGTAAGCTTTAATCCGTTAAAATTGGATTTAAGTCCGTATACATTAATTGATTGGTCTCATTTTAGTTTGAATTGAGATCGGTTGTGTGATTAGGGGTGTCGTGTCCTGTTTCGTCCTGGAGTTGCTGTTTATATGGACAGGAAGGCTTCGAAGTGTTTTCATTGTCGCACACACGACACTAACAACAGTCCATGCACATACACACGCACACAAAAGAGAGCTCTGAGTCACATTTCGGCACCGAGACCTAAATGAAAGATCCATTCCTTCTTGGGGAATAGTGGTGTGCGTGTTTTTGACGATGTCTGTATCTGTATAAGTGCTAAGTGAGACTGAGAGAAGTTGACAAGCGAGTCGGCTCATTTCCGGGTTAGATCGGACCAGTTGTCATTTAGCCTATAGTTTATATAATAATAATAATAATAATATATATATTTTTTTTTTAATCGCACATTCAATAAAAGGGGAAAAAACATCATGATCCAAGAGATGACACATGTTGAAACTAGCACACATTGCTTGTATATATGAATTTTATGTTCAGCTATGCCACAGGTCTTTTGTTTGTGTTTCCTTTTCGTCAAAAATTACTTTAGTCAGTGATCTTGATGAGTGGCTTTTACCCGTGAGTTGAGGGTGGAATCAGACAGCCGCCTTTTTGCAGACGACACCCTTCTCCACAGAAACATCAAGTCATCCGAGGATCAGGGCATCCTACAAGAGGACATGCACCGACTGGAAGACTGGGAAAGCCAGTGGGATATGTCGTTCCACCCAAAGAAGTGCGACGTCCTCAACATGACGCAAAGCAGAACTTAAAGAGAGAGCTCCTATACTCTGCATGGCCACACACTGGAGACAGTCAGCTCCACGAAGTACCTTGGCGTGACGGTACAGAGCAACAGCAGCTGGGATGCACATATTGTTGCAGTAGCTGCAAAGGCCAACCGCACGCTGGGATTCCTTCGCAGAAACCTGAAAATCGGCTCCACCTCCATTAAGGAAAGAGCTTACAAATCCCTCGTCAGGCCCATCCTAGAGTACGCCTCCACTGTGTGGGACCCCCACCTAAAAAATGATATCAGCAAGCTCGAGGCAGTACAAAACAGAGCGGCGAGATTGGTCTTGAACAGACACAGGAACACCTCAAGTGTCGGAAATATGTTGGAGCAATTAAAGTGGCCCAAACTACAACAACGAAGGAAAAGAGCTAGACTCACCATGCTCTACAAGATCCGACACAACCTGGCCAAAGTTGAGATGAATAACCTCTTACCAATGAACAGAAGAGGGAGAGGCCACAACCAAGCGTACAGAACCCTATCATGCCGCACTGACTACCGGAAATACGCATTTCTGCCACGTACCATCAGAGAGTGGAACTCACTCCCAGATGCCACAGTCACTGCTCCCTCCCTTGAGGCCTTTGTCTCAAGGGTGACCCGAACGTCCTAACAGCCCAGCCCCACCATCAGCCAAATTAAGGCAAGTGAGGGACTAGGGCTCTGCCGGTCGGGGCTTGACCCCGGGGGCCGCTTCGGTAGCCGGAAAGGCCTGGTCCTGATGCCTGAAACAGCTGATGGTTTCCCCCACCCCCATGAGCCGGCCATTCCCATACACCCCCAACACCCCATTAACCCCCCCCCCCCCCCCCCCCACTTCCTTTTTTTTTTTTCCCCCATCCATCCTGCTGCGTTTCTCCTCACTATGGTGTCAGAATGGTCAATGTGATGACCGTGGACACCCAACAGGAAGAAGAAGAAGAGGGTAGTCATAAAGAGTTATGTCATGGGTGCTTGTTACCCCCCCCCCCCCCCCCCCTGCCCCTCCACCTTACTATACTATCCCCTTCATCCCCCCTCCTCACCCCCTCACCCCCACCCCCATGACCATTGCATGATGATAGTTGAGCACACTGAAGTTTCAGCAGAGCTCAGAGAAAAGGAATGGATGTCTGTGATGCAAGGTGATAGTAGTAGTAGTAGTAATAGGGACCGGCTTATTTTTTTTAGCCTTAGGCCTTACGGCCTATTTGCGTCCCCACATTATTTTTCAATTTAAGTTCGGTCTGGTTGCATGCCTATCATCTTATAAATGACATTATATTCAATCCACACTAAAGAAAACATCTTTCAGTTTAGGGTCTTCATCGAGGAGTTTTTTAAAGCTGTTGATGTCAGGTGCATATTTGGTGTTAGTAGGCAGTGCATTCCAATAATTAGCAATTCTGAAGGTAAAACAAGACTTTCTTTTGTTAGTATGGCAATGTCTAATAAAAATATTGCCTTCATTATTTCTTGTGCAATCCACTTCTGAGAATTTGAAAAGCGCATGCACATTAACATCATCATAATTATGGAATATTTTTAAAAATGATGTACCAGTACATGAGAGGCCTAACAGTAGCACAGCCAAGCATGCTCAAAAAAAGACATAATCAAGGCTGCTGACCTGATTATTTCAGTATGTTTTTAATGCACACGCCCAAATTTTCTATCACCCTATAATGTCATTTCAGCATTAGCTGGTTCAGTTTAGTTTTGTTTATTTATAATGCGAAATCATCAGGTAAAGCGTGAGGTGGGACAGAGAAAAACAGTGAGACATCAGTTAAGATGAATGATTTGTAAGTAGAATTTCCATTGGTGTGGTTGTGACTGAATTGTCTGTCTGTTACTGAATTGTCTGATTGTTAGTCTGTCTGTTACTGAGTTGTTTGTTACAGAATTGTCTGTCGTAAAGGTGTGTCCTGGTGTCTGGGTGGATTCTGTGAACAGTTAGAATTGTGACAAAATAATTATGTACACTACAGTCTACAGTGAAAAAAAAAAAAAAACATTATTAGATGATTATAACTATAACATTAAGAACAGTTATTTTATATCAGCATTCAAACAATGATTAGTATTATGAATTTAAAAAAAAAAAATAATAATAATATGTGTGTGCGTTTGCAGTTCTGTTGCTGAACCCTTAAACCCGAGAAAATGGCGAGCCGTTTGAAGCAGAAGAAAACGACCACTAAGAAGCGCGCCCAGCGTGCAACGTCCAACGTGTTTGCCATGTTTGACCAGGCGCAAATTCAGGAGTTCAAGGAGGCCTTCAACATGATCGATCAGAACCGGGATGGATTCATTGACAAGGAGGACCTGGGGGACATGCTGGCATCACTTGGTGAGCTTGCCTAGGAGGTTTTCCTCTGTGTGTGTGTGTGTGTGTGTGTTTGTATCAGTGTGTGTGGTGTGTGTGTGTGTGTATGAGTGAGTGTGTGTGTGCGTGTGTGTGTGTGTGTGTATATCAGTGTGTGTGGTGTGTGTGTGTGTGTATGAGTGCATGTGTGTGTGTGTGGGGTGTGTGTGTGTGTGTGTGTGTGTGTGTGTGTGTGTGTGTGTGTGTGCGTTTCCATTGTCATTGCCTTGTTGCCCTGTCCTCCATGCTCAGTTAGTGACATTGCCCTCTTGCTGCTCATTGCATGTCTCCTGTTCACAGCCAGACTAGATCATTTTCAGTCTGTTCTTGGAGTGTAAGGTAAGGGAGATAGGGGAAGGATCAGAGGCAATGTTATGCCGGTGCATTCTAAACACATGGGAGGAGGGATGAGAGGCGGTGTTATGCCGGTGCATTCTAAACACATGGGAGGAGGGATCAGAGGCGATGTTATGCCGGTGCATTCTAAACACATGGGAGGAGGGATCAGAGGCAATGTTATGCCGGTGCATTCTAAACACATGGGAGGAGGGATGAATGTGTTGCTGTTTGACTGCGGACACCACAAGCACTAATGCAGCTGCTGGAGCTGAAAAATAAACTAAATCTGTGAGGGCAGGGGTTTTCTTTTTTTTCTGTTTTTCTCTCTCTGTTTATGCAGGCTGATACTCCTGCGGACACTCCCTGTATAGACAGACAAGGATTAATCCCATCTGCTCAACAAAGGGAGTGGAGTTTTGTGTGTAAGACAGTTTGGGTTTTTTTTTCATCCCGCCATTAAGGCAGCCATACTCCAACTTTGGGGAAGGTGCATGGTGTGTGTAACGTGTCATCCATACCAACGGCCAAACTGGCCTTCTCTTCCAAAAGTTGGTGATAGGATTTTACGTCTGTGCAAGATGTTATGTGTGCATTCGCACAAGGAACCTTGGTTTACAGTCTCATTTGAAGGGCTGTTAACTGGGGAATGGAATCAGAACCAATGTTAACTCCGAGGGGAAAATCCCCCTGTACCGAAAGCGGAGATTCAAACCCACAACCCCAGGATCACCAAGATTGAGTGTGGTGCTCTACCACTGAGCTATTCCAGCCCCTGAAGAACATCCCTGACACTCATTGATCTTGTGTTTATAGCAGCTCATGACGCCCTGCCCCACAAATCAGCGGCCCACTATTCACTGGCCTGACAAGACAGTATGATGTCGCCTTGTCCTTCCCCACGCCTAGCAGCCCCGCAAGCCAGTGACCTGAGGTGACATGACATCACACACACTCCCGGTCCCCCCCCCCCCCCCCCCCCCCCGCCCCACTCCCTCCTTGCCTCACAAAGCAGATCTATCTCCCCAAATCTGTGACTTTACACGATAATGTGACATCACACACACACACACACACACACACACACACACACACACACACACACACACACACACACACACGCATGCACATACACACACACACACACACACACACACACACACACATACACACATACACACACATACACACACACACACACACACACACACACTCATATATATTTTACTCCACTTGTCAGCGACCATTACGAGGACGACTGAAGTCACTTCAGGCATGGCAGTAGAGGAGTAGAAAATGATGTTGACACCTTCCGCCCCTACCCCCAGGGGTACAAGTTGACCATCTCAAACCCTGGGCCGTTGAACCTGCCTACATGGAGGCTCTGCTGTCTCAGGTCTGTTCACAATCAAATGGTGTCAAGTTGTCGCATTCTCCGTGACAGCCACATTCCACATGCTCATGAACCTGTACTTGTCAACTGATTTTTAACCATAATTGTGAGGATGGCAGTGATGTTTGTGATACTGAGTTATCAGTGCACTGTTTGGTCACTGGCCCTGTTCAGCAAAGGGTGAAATGCCCTTTCTCTGGTGCACAGAAACACAGTTCTACAGACCAGAGTGAAATAGAATTGGTGGACACTATAACCTGGTGGTAGACCACTAGAGAAACAAAGTTCTACAGACCAGAGTGAACTAGAATTGGTGGACGTTATAACCTGTTGGTAGACCACTAGATTCCTTTGCCTTCTCTTTTCTTTCTGCTTTTTTTCCAGTCTTGCTTTTTGTTTATTTGTTGTTGTTGTGTCGGTTGTTGTTTTTTTCCAGACTGAGTCAGAACATGAGTGATGTTTCTGTGCCAGGTAAGAACCCAACGGAGGCTCAGCTGGATGAGATGATCAACACTGCCCCTGGGCCCATCAACTTCACCATGTTCCTCACCATGTTTGGAGATAAACTCAACGGCACCGATCCAGAGGATGTCATCAAAAACGCCTTTGCCTGCTTCGATCAAGACGGGAAAGGTGAGAGACTGGACTCCTTATGTCTGTGGGGCCGTTCATGGGATGATTCACTGACACAGCTGTTACAGTTTAAAAGGGAGACAAGAGAGGAAGGATTTTCATGAAAGACGTTGTTTCATTGGTTGAGCTTACCGATATGCAAAATATTCAAGAAAAGAATGATCAAGTATGTTCGAGAATATTCTATAGATATGAAAGGATGAGAGCTGTGCGACAGGGACAGAGAAATGAAAGTGGTTAGAGAGTTCTAGTCATTGTTGAGCACAGAAGTGTTTGAGTCTTCACTGAGTTTGAGTCTAGTTGTTGAAAAGCTGGCGTTAGTAGAATACTGGCTGTGGCATGTACGATTGAGTTCCTGTACGACTTATTGAACCTGAAGGTCAGATGATTACTGTTTGTTGTTCCTATAGTCTTCAACGTTTGTAAATAACAGGATCCTCTTCGTTTCAATAATGCCTGGTGTATTTTGTCGTCTCCAAGTTGAACACCTACCACAGGATCTACAACCAACTCTTAAAAGCTACCGCACTTACCTGTACATGTTCACTCACCTTGTACTGAGGAAGTCAGCGGTCTAGCGTGTAACAACAACAAAGATTAGTCTATAACACAAATTAACTTCAAATAAGATGAACCCAACATTTCGGCAAGATTGCAATCATCGTAGAATCACGCTTCAGGGGTTCCACTGACTTTTTAGTTTTTGCGTCAAGAAACGCACGCCTCCGCAAAAATTGCGTCAGCGCTGAAAAAAATGCGTAACAAAGTAAACTGTACTCACTCCCGTCAAAACAGCTCTGAATCACGCGCCTTAACACCGCTGAAGTGCAGAGCAGCTCGCTGCAGGAAAGCGTTTTCTGTGCCACTGACACACGAGCCTCCCCCCCGTACGGTTGAGACGAAACGTTTGAACCTGTGCGGTCCGACCAGTCAGTGTCGAACGGACGGAGTGCTTCACGAAATGTTTGAACCTGTGCGATACGACCTATATGCGAGTTTTAAACCCTTCGAGTTTGATCCCACATGCCGCTTCAAAGGACTGTACAATTGAATACGAAGCTTTTTCTCGAATATTTAGAGTCTTATAATTTTTTGAGTTGACATTCCAAAGCACATCATGGCCTTGGTACGATTCAATCAAATGTTTGGTCTCCGAATCGGACAGTCTGATCGCCTTGCTGGACGACGCCATTTCTCCTTTGTCATGGGTGTTGGCTCAATGCTGAGCGTTGATTGGTTGGAGGATACTAACTGTCCGTTTCGAATAGATCACGGTGTATCTCGAACGGTCGGGTCGAACTGGATGCCGAAGTCCGTTTAAGACGTACGTTTACTATGACAGACGCTCCATTTGGGATCGGGTTCGACCGGTATGTCCGAAGCATACGGGCGGGGAGGCTCGTGTGTCAGCCGCTCGCTGTGACCACGGTAAAGTTCCCATCAATGGGCGCACTCTGGCATCCAGAATCACGTGGGATGATCGTGTGTGCGTGGGAAGTCATAACGTATTCCGATTGGAAGATGGCATCATCGCAGACGCGGGAAAGATTCCATTTTATTTCGAGGGGAGAAAGGATGAGGCGTTTTGGAACATTCTTGATCTAGCAAAAAGTCAGCGAGTGCCACAGAGTAAAATGTGCACGCACTATCACTAATTGGCGGTGTCAAGCAGTCTGCTGTAGGTCTGTGCCGTGTTTTGCCCCTCTGACATAGGCTTGCGGTTGAGAACAGGGTCCTGGGAAAATTGCGTCGCTAAACGCACGGCCGCGAAAAAAATGCGTAGGAAGGCAGAAAAACGCAATAATTACGCAAAATTTTGCAATAAATGGAACCCCTGCGCTTAAATTGTGTTGCAGGCAACAGTTTAGGATTGAGAACTAGTGTTTATATTTGGCCACACGACTTAGAAGTGTTTCATTTTCATTGTTCGTAGTTGGTGGTGTTGTTGTTCTACTTGGCAGTTTGGGTAGAAAAGTTATGCCCAGCTGGCTTCTTCAGTAAATGGCTTTCCAGACTTTTTTTAAAATATGATTATACAACCTGTGGTTTTAGGTGGGGTTTTTTGTTTTGTTTTATTCTTTGCGTTAAAAAATCTAGGCTATTTAAAAGCAGTTTGATTTTCACATATTATGCTAAATGTGTAAATTGCTTGCTTTTATGGCAGCTGTTTTTCTAGCTGTCACGTGGGTGAAGTCGCGTGGTAATTGTTCAAGGAAACGCTATGATCAATCCCAACTCAGTCGCGCTCACCACTCAAACATCAAATCCAAACACGGAAATACGAGTACAAAAAACTGAAACTTTACTGTCACAAAAAACATAGATGTTCACACCACGTTTACATACATATATAAGGACGGGTATACATTTATAACTCCAAAAGGGCTGTAAATAAATGGAAGGGACACGCACGCACACGCACACGCACACACACACACAAAATAATCAAATCTCTCTCCACAAACATTCACGTCCCGGTCGGATTCTGGGTGGGGCCAGAAGGTAAGGTAGAGCCGGAATGCAATCAAAGGGGTCAAGGAAGATTTTTAAAAAAACAGGAATGCTTGCCAAAATCTGATCCCTCAAAAATTAAAATAGGGATGATCAGGATTGCCAAGATGCAAATCAGCCTGTGGGATGAGACGGGATTACAGTTCAGAAGGAGAAATGTTAGTACTGGATCATTAAATAAGAAAGGCCAAAACAAAGGGGAGCGTCTTGGGCAATACCCTTAGAATGGGGTAGTATACTGGGGAAGTTCAACTGCTAAGGACTGTAACTAAACATCCAACATTAATTTCACTCTCTTTTTAAACGCTAACAGACGAAGGAACAGTTCATCACAGAAAGATTGATAAACAGTGCATGGTTAAACTTGGCGAGATAGATAAACTGGAATCCTGCACACAAAAAACGCACCATACAGCGGCGACAACCCTGGAAAGCAAGTATATGTGGAAATGCAAAACAAAACATTCATATTAGGCAAACATAACTATAATAGAATTATAAAGCGCTCTGCTGACAAAACTGATTTAATGCCTGTCCTTTATCTCTGCAATAATTAAACGTGGATGCCAGACTTACGGACCGACCCCCCAAAGCCTCAACCGTGAGACAGTCCTGCGCGGGTCCGGCGAGGGGGAGAGCAGATCCGCCCGTCGGATACACACCACGTCGCGGACAGGATAGCGTCCTTTCTCCTTCCAAGGAGATACAGTTACACACCACGTCGCGGACAGGATAGCGTCCTTTCTCCTTCCAAGGAGATACAGATACACACCACGTCGCGGACAGGATAGCGTCCTTTCTCCTTCCAAGGAGATACAGTTACATACAACGACGAGGCCACGAAGGTTCAAGGGTGAAGGTGAGATGCACTCAAACCAGGCACACAGGCGTGGCGGCCGTCCAACACCTGTATGCAGCAGGTAGAGCAGTGGCACCAGCGACCCACGAAGCTGTGGGGGTAGAGAGTGGGGTCGCCGGCGCAACACAAGATGAAGAGATCAGGATGAAGGTCCTCTCTCCAAAGATGGTGCACGGCGGACTGGTGCGTCCTCGTTCCGACCCCGGGGCGAGGTCCTTGCGGGTTCCCGGGAGAGGGGCGAGGAGGAGAAAGGGCTGAAGACTGGGAGAGGTAAGGGGAGGGATGATGTGGGCGACGAAGAAGATGAAGGAGGCAGCGGGGTCAAGCCGCGGTCGCAGCAGCAGCTGCGGTACCGATGGCGGCAACAGCAGAAACCGGAAAGGCGGCGAGACCGGCCACAGATGCAAGGTCGGCGGCAGCAGCAGCGGCACACAGGTAAGTCAGCCACTGGTGAGGGAAAGGAGGAAAAAACCAACAAGAAGAGGAAGTCCTGGAAAACACACAAAAGATGGTTTCCCATATAAACAGGTGCAAAGCAAAAACCCGTAAGCAGACATCCATTACAGAGAATAACAAGGACAGGCACGGAACGCACTGGCAGAGCGCTTGCTAATTTCAGTTCTCAAATAGTATTAAATACAACATTTCCCCGGTTCAGACACTTTGTCTACATACATATTTCCAATAAACGTTCACAACCGTTTATGTCAAACACCCCGGGGTTGGCTCTCTTGAGCTATATAAAAAAACGAATCATCTCCCTCGGGATAACTCTCCTTTTCGAAACAAAAGCCGGAAGCGTTAAAAGCGCCACAAACTTATGGGCGCCCTAAATATTTACAAGAATGACAACAAAAATGGAAAAGAAAAAAGCCTAAGTCCTGAACAAGCGCATTTACAGGTGACGACCACCAACACACAAAACACGTGTGGCGAGACACATGACCCGGAATGTGGTACAGGCACGCGACAACACACAGAACACAACAACACTACATATTTGGAGGGGAAAATGCATAACACGCCCTACTGCTGTAAATGTATAAAAAAAATGGCCTAGAAGTAAATGAATAATTAGAAGTTGGTATAAACGAAATGGTAATAAAATGATAAACGAAAATAATACTCAAACACAACAAAATAAATAATGAAAGAATTAAAGTAATAGCTGGGAGGAAAACCAATTCTTTAAAATAGATTTGGAAATTAATAATAAAAGAAAAATAGATATGAACTAACTATGCAACATACTCACCAGCAAGACTTGTGAACGGGACTCCCTGAGGAGCTGGAATAGCAAGCCCTGCACGGCTCGTATCTGAACCCTGGTCAGGGCCTAAAAATTTAGAAAAACAGGCTTCAGCCTCTAAGTGAATACGGGGATTCACGACTGTGATACTGATCACAGGAATACAACCAAAAGGGTAACTTGACAAGATGACAGCACTCGTATGGAGTACTACGGTTTGGTTCAACCCAAAGGTAAAAACCTGATGCCGAGAGCCAGGAGATATGGATCTCCCAAAAAAAAATGCAACGCAGTTTCCCTCAAAGGCGAAACGGTGGTGGCTCCCCGAGGGATATGGATCCCTCACAAAAATACAGTTACCAGAAAAGACTGCAAGCATAAGGCTTGCACGACACGTTATCCTCACTCCCACTATCCCATCCTGACCTCGACTACCCCGGTCGGCTTCCAAAAAAAAACCTGATTGGCAGGTGAGAGGAAGCTCACTCAGCCTACGTTTAACCCCCCATGCAACCCGAGTCCACATGGAAAACACATGACAATGCAGGATGGAAGGTGGGTTGCAGAGAGTTTAAAAAGTAAAGTAAAACTAAGTTGTTGTTTTTTTATAGACACATGACACTCTGCTTAAGGTTATCCTTGAACAAAACTAACCCCCTACACAAATTCTTCCCTCTAGACAAAACGGACCTTGAACATGACAGTTGGAAGAAACATGCAGTGCGTGACACAAGCGTAGCTGGTATCTTGAAGGTCTTGAGAAAGCCCAGGCGTCATTGTCCAGACATTCCAACATCCCAGTTTTAGCGCTGATCCCATTCTTGAAGTTTTCTTGTTGCCCGGTGCGGTAGTTTACGACCTGCTTGTCGGATGTTCTCCTAATCTCTATGCACCCAATGAAGAAGGCAGGTCGTGGCGGGACAGCACCTTATTGGCTGGGGGCTGCCCAGCTTAGGCAGACGGTAGCATCACGCTCTACACCAATGGAGTGCTGACTTAAAACCGGCATCTGTTGCTTCCCTTTTGTGTCGACACAAGTAGCAAAGTTGGAGTGTCCTCTCCAGGTCATAGGTGCAAGTGAGTGTTTGTGGATGGATGGACAGATATAAGCCTGGGCATTGTGACAGAGACTGCCTCTCTCGCGTCAGTCACCACAGCCACAGGCGACACTGCTTGGGTCAAGCAGACAGCCCAGACAGATGGCTAAATATTAGGTCAGATATACTCTATCCATGGTCAGCTGTGACCGACGGAGGCCTGCACCTGCTTTTATGTTATAAAGATTGAGTTAGTTCTTTTGGCAGTGTCCTTTGGAAGAAGGGAGCTTCATGATACAAACAAACTCAGGTGAACACTTGATGAAAAAAAGGATTTCTGTTGCTCTAGCTCTGTTATCAAGAAACAGAGAAGAACATCAGCACCAAACGAAGGGGACCAAGGGGAGGAGATTCAGCGAACGGGAAGGGAAAAAAATGTTGAAAAGTCATGTAGAATTGGTATACTGAATGCAAACCTGCAATTACAAAGCAAGCAAAACATGCCGTTCAACTGTGAGTTTTTGGTGTGTGTTATATGTGTGCATGTACTTGCATGTGTGTGTGCAGGCTTTATCCAGGAAGATCGACTCCGAGAACTGCTGACGACAATGGGGGACAGATTCACGGAGGATGAGGTAACCGTTTTGTTGTGTCATTCATTGGTTTCGTGCACTCTCGGTTTCTCGTTTCATTACATCTTTTTTCTTCTTTTAAAAAAAAAAAATCTTTCTAAGCACCTGTAACTTCGTTATTTTTTATGTTGTTGTTTAACTCTTTCATTCCTACTTTTCTATGAACCATTACTTCCTCTTGTTCCTAGATTCTTATAATACGAATATTCCCTTGATTTCTGGATTTAGAGAAAACGAGATGCGAAGCATATAAACGTACTCCCAGTTTGTCAAACCGCTTATAAATCGGCCAAGTGCTTTGTGAGATAAGAAATAAAGGCAAAATAACGGTTTTAACAGTTATTTAACCGATGTACACTTTTGAAACTGGTATTTTAGTCCTCACTGGGCTAAAGCCTGTGTACATACCAAATTTCATCCCAATCGGACAATATGTCAAGAATAACGGTTTTTAACGGTCAGATTTTGAAAAACTACATGGAAGTGCCATTTGTGTGTGATAACCTTTCTATATACAAAATTTCATTAAAACCCACCAATATATAAAAAATATCGGCAAAATAACGGTTTAAACGGTTATATAACCGATATACACTTTTGAAACCGGTATTTTAGTCCTCACTGGGCTAAAGCCTGTGTACATACCAAATTTCATCCAAGAAGTCTGTGGATGCTTCAGCAGTGCTGGACTGCAATCAGAACAGACTGGATTAATGTTTAACTCCCTTCCCCCCCCCCCCCCCTTCCCCTTCCCCCCTCCCCCCACCTTTGAAATAAACGAGCATGCAGGGATTTTGTGTGTGTGTGTGTGTGTGTTGATGGTGTGACAGTTCATAGAAGTAATACACTCCCCGCAACAAGTTAAGGAACGCTTACAGAAATTGCTGTTAAATGTGTTTTAATACAGACAGAGGAAAACAGTTTACTCGAATGTTTCGCCCAGTCATTCAGCCACCTGTGGCTACAATTTCAATGAAAGCCATTCACACGTCGTTGAACAATCAGTAATAAAAAAGAGACACCCCCATTTGAAAAGTCAGCAGCAGTCAATAGTGGGTGTGGCCGCCATTCTGAGCCACACATGCTCTGCAACCGACGCCGCATGGAATGAACCAGGGTTGTAAGGGTCTGTTGCGGGATGGCCTGCCATTCCTGCTGCAGGAACTGGTCAGCTGGGCCACATCAGCGGGCGGAGGGTGGTTGTCAGCAACTCGTCTACCCAGGACGTCCCACAGGTGCTCTATCGGTGCCAGGTCTGGAGAGCGCGATGGCCATTCCATGCGTTGGATCCCCTGCTGCTGGAAGAAGTCTCGTACCACGTGGGCTCGATGCGGAGGGGCGTTGTCGTCCTGGAGAGTCGCACCAGGACCCATGGCCTGGAGAGCTGGCTGCACAATGGGGTGGACGATCTCATCCCGATAACGCTGACCAGTCAAAGATCCCTGGATGACGTACAGGGGGGCTTCTGCCATGGAGATGAAAACCATCCCACACCATTACCGAACCACCTCCATAACGGTCGACCTCACGAATGGTGGCGGCAGTGAATCGTTCTCCTTGTCTGCGCCAGACTCGTCTCCTGCCATCATTGAATGAGACAGTGAAACGTGACTCATCGGTAAAGAGGATCCTCGACCACTGCTGCCTGTTCCAATGCTGATGGAGGCGGCACCACGCCAGGCGGGCCTGTCGGTGACCCTGAGTCAGTGGAATGCGGATGGCTGGCCGACGAGACTGGAGGTCAAATTCATGAAGGCGGTTGCGGACAGTGGAAACGCTGACATTGACATTTGCTGCTTGCATGAGGCGACGTCTCAGCATGGGTGTTGTGACTGTTCTGTCCCGTAAAGTTGACAGGTAGAGAAATCGGTCATCCCGTCGACTGGTGCAACGAGGACGTCCAGTGCGCGCCCGTTCTTCCGTCCTGCCTGTTGTCGCATAACGTTCATTGAGTCTGTGAATGACTGAGGCCGACACCTGAAGACGTCTGCCCACCTCTCGTAAAGACACACCCTCTGCTAGTCACGCCAGAGCGCGCCCGCAGTCCACTGCACTCAGTCGTCTTCTTGGAGGCATGTCTGGTTGTGTCGTTTTTAATGCCCTTTCTGATACCCATTTTGGTGCAGTTTGTGCGGATCAGTGTTCACAGTTGTCAGTGCTTGCACGTTCAACCTGCCGAATCGCTGCACATGCCCGGTCTGGTCAGCAGGGGCTTGTTCCACGGTCAGTGCAATTTCCTCATTTTCACGAATGTCCCGCCGCTGGCGAGGCATTGAGTGGCAGAGTGGTGAGTACAGGAATCATACCGGTGTGTCGAGCAATGTTTCAAGTACCGTTCGGCTGCATTTTTTTCCAAAATGGGCGGCCTGGCCTTTTTTTCTCATTTCATTTCAGAAGGTACAAAAAACGTAGGGCGTTCCTTAACTTGTTGCTGGGAGTATATGTCACATGTGGGCTTGGTCGGAACAGCAAGAGGTGAGACACACTGAGTTACAGTGGTTGTGTCCACAGAAAGGAACTTTGTTCCTTCATCGCCAGGTTACATTCGTGACCACTGAGACGTTCAGGCATTTGTTTCTTTTCTTTTTTTTCTTTTTCACCCCCTAGAAATGTATTGAAAATAAGTGTGCCTACCTGTGTGTTTGTGTGCGTGATTTTCATTTGTTTTCTTTGCTTCCTGCGTAGTGATTTGCCAGTCATGAGAGTCCATGAAACAGTCTTTGCAACTGCTTCAGTTCCATTTCCTGTGTAGTGATTTGCCAGTCATGAGAGTCCATGAAACAGTCTTTGCAACTGCTTCAGTTCCATTTCCTGCGTAGTGATTTGCCAGTCATGAGAGTCCATGAAACAGTCTTTGCAACTGCTTCAGTTCCATTTCCTGCGTAGTGATTTGCCAGTCATGAGAGTCCATGAAACAGTCTTTACAACTGCTTCAGTTCCATTTCGGTCATGGTCTGTCTGTCTTTACAACTGCTTCAGTTCCATTTCGGTCGGGGTCTGTCTGTCTTTACAACTGCTTCAGCTCCATTTCGGTCATGGTCTGTCTGTCTTTACAACTGCTTCAGTTCCATTTCGGTCGGGGTCTGTCTGTCTCCCCACTTCCCCTTTCCTCACCTTGGCCAAAGCAAACCCCTCTCCCTCCTCCTCTCAGTTGCTTGCTGCCTGTGGCAGCCTTATGTTGATTTGAACGCATTGAATTGCCTGTGCCGTCCTGTCCGGGGCGTCGGGGTTCTGCTTGCTGCATTGTCATGAATGCCGTCCTGTCCTGGGCGTCGGGGGTTCAGCTTGCTGCATTGTCATGAATGCCGTCCTGTCCTGGGTGTCGGGGGTTCTGCTTGCTGCATTGTCATGAATGCCGTCCTGTCCTGGGCGTCGGGGTTCTGCTTGCTGCATTGTTACAGGGTCTGAGGTCAGTTGAATTCCCCCGCCACCCCCAGGTGTCAGCTGTCGCTCCTTCATTGGGGGTGGGGGGGGGGGGGGGGGGGGGGGGGGGGGGGGGGGGGGGGGGGGGGGGGGGGGGTTCTCCTTCAGCCAGCCTGGTGAACTCCCTCCCCCATCCCCCACCCCACCCCCACCCAATGATGTCATCTCTGCACACTGTAATCAGAACATGAATGGCTGTACCCCTGTCCCCACCCTTTGCACCCTGTTTTGAGGCGACATGTGACTGTCTGTCTGTTCTTTGTTATCATTGTCTTTGAAATGTTGTTTGTCTTGCCGTAAGAAGACGGAAGAGGTTGAAAGCAATGTCTGTTCTTTGTTATCATTGTCTTTGACATGTTGTTTGTCTTGCCGTAAGAAGACCGAAGAGGTTGAGAGCATCATGTTTGTCTTGTGATTTGTTTGTTTCTTTAGTTCAGTGGCATGAAGATTTTGTTTGTTTAGTTCAGTGGCGTGAAGATTTTGTTTGTTTGTTTAGTTCAGTGGCGTGAAGATTTTGTTTGTTTGTTTAGTTCAGTGGCGTGAAGATTTTGTTTGTTTCTTTAGTTCAGTGGCGTGAAGATTTTGTTTGTTTGTTTTTTTAGTTTGTTTCAATTTCCGCCAGCAGTTTCTTTTTTTTTTCTTTCTGCGTATGCAGGCTGATACTCCTGCGGACACTGCCTGTTTAGACAGGCAGTGGAGTTTTGTATGTATGACCGGTTTTTTTTATCCCGCCATTAAGGCAGCCATACTCCATCTTCGGGAAGGTGCATGCTATGTGTAACGTGTCATCCATACCAACGGCCAAACTGGCCTTCTCTTCCGAAAGTTGGTGATGGGATTTTACATGTGTGCAAGATGTTGTGCGTGCGTTCACACACGGAACCTCGGTTTATGGTCTCATTGAAGGACTGTATGGGGAACGGAGTCAGAACCAATGTTAACTCCGAGGGAAAAATCCCCCTGTCCCGAAATTCGAACCCGCAACCCCAGGATCACGAGTCCCGGCGCTCTACCAACTGAGCTATTCCGCCCCCCCCCCCCCCCCCCCCCCCCCCCCCCCCCCCCCACCAGCAGTCATCTCACTTTGATTCATAGCGACTGCTACCTTTCATTGTTTGATGTTTTGCTTCATGTTATAGATTGTAGTGTGTGCCTGTTCCAGACTTTGATTCATAGCGACTGCTACCTTTCATTGTTTGATGTTTTGCTTCATGTTATAGATTGTAGGTGTGTGCCTGTTCCAGACTTTGATTCATAGCGACTGCTACCTTTCATTGTTTGATGTTTTGCTTCATGTTATAGATTGTAGGTGTGTGCCTGTTCCAGACTTTGATTCATAGCGACTGCTACCTTTCATTGTTTGATGTTTTGCTTCATGTTATAGATTGTAGGTGTGTGCCCGTTCCAGACTTTGATTCATAGCGACTGCTACCTTTCATTGTTTGATGTTTTGCTTCATGTTATAGATTGTAGGTTTTGTGCCTGTTCCATGTCCATTTTGCACCCAGTGCGAGGAGGTAAACGACTGACTGTTTATTCTTCATTATCGGTGTCTTGAAATGATGTTTATCTTGTCTGAAGAAGAAAAAGACACACCCTAAGGTGCGGCTAGGACCCAGAGAAGTACTGTCCTCTACTGCCCAACAAACCAGCTGGGAGCTGAAGAAGAAAAAGACACACCCTAAGGTGCGGCTAGGACCCAGAGAAGTACTGTCCTCTACTGCCCAACAAACCAGCTGGGAGCTGAAGAAGAAAAAGACACACCCTAAGGTGCGGCTAGGACCCAGAGAAGTACTGTCCTCTACTGCCCAACAAACCAGCTGGGAGCTGAAGAAGAAAAAGACACACCCTAAGGTGCGGCTAGGACCCAGAGAAGTACTGTCCTCTACTGCCCAACAAACCAGCTGGGAGCTGAAGAAGAAAAAGACACACCCTAAGGTGCGGCTAGGACCCAGAGAAGTACTGTCCTCTACTGCCCAACAAACCAGCTGGGAGCTGAAGAAGAAAAAGACACACCCTAAGGTGCGGCTAGGACCCAGAGAAGTACTGTCCTCTACTGCCCAACAAACCAGCTGGGAGCTGAAGAAGAAAAAGACACACCCTAAGGTGCGGCTAGGACCCAGAGAAGTACTGTCCTCTACTGCCCAACAACCAGCTGGGAGCTGAAGAAGAAAAAGACACACCCTAAGGTGCGGCTAGGACCCAGAGAAGTACTGTCCTCTACTGCCCAACAAACCAGCTGGGAGCTGAAGAAGAAAAAGACACACCCTAAGGTGCGGCTAGGACCCAGAGAAGTACTGTCCCCCTACTGCCCAACAAACCAGCTGGGAGCTGAAGAAGAAAAAGACACACCCAAGGTGCGGCTAGGACCCAGAGAAGTACTGTCCTCTACTGCCCAACAAACCAGCTGGGAGCTGAAGAAGAAAAAGACACACCCTAAGGTGCGGCTAGGACCCAGAGAAGTACTGTCCTCTACTGCCCAACAAAACCAGCTGGGAGCTGAAGAAGAAAAAGACACACCCTAAGGTGCGGCTAGGACCCAAGAAGTACTGTCCTCTACTGCCCAACAAACCAGCTGGGCTGAAGAAGAAAAAGACACACCCTAAGGTGCGGCTAGGACCCAGAGAAGTACTGTCCTCTACTGCCCAACAAACCAGCTGGGAGCTGAAGAAGAAAAAGACACACCCTAAGGTCGGCTTAGGACCCAGAGAAGTACTGTCCTCTACTGCCCAACAAACCAGCTGGGAGCTGAAGAAGAAAAAAGACACACCCTAAGGTGCGGCTAGGACCCAGAGAAGTAACTGTCCTCTACTGCCCAACAAACCAGCTGGGAGCTGAAGAAGAAAAAGACACACCCTAAGGTGCGGCTAGAGGACCCAGAGAAGTACTGTCCCTCATACTGCCCAAAACAAACCAGCTGGGAGCTGAAGAAGAAAAAGACACACCCTAAGGTGCGGCTAGGACCCAGAGAAGTACTGTCCTCTACTGCCCAACAAACCAGCTGGGGAGCTGAAGAAGAAAAAGACACACCCTAAGGTGCGGCTAGGACCCAGAGAAGTACTGTCCTCTACTGCCCAACAAACCAGCTGGGAGCTGAAAAGAAAAAGACACACCCTAAGGTGCGGCTAGGACCCAGAGAAGTACTGTCCTCTACTGCCCAACAAACCAGCTGGGAGCTGAAGAAGAAAAAGACACACCCTAAGGTGCGGCTAGGACCCAGAGAAGTACTGTCCTCTACTGCCCCAAACAAACCAGCTGGGAGCTGAAGAAGAAAAAGACACACCCTAAGGTGCGGCTAGGACCCAGAGAAGTACTGTCCTCTGTTGACAAACAAACCAGCTGGGAGCTGAAGAAGACTAAAGAGGTGGGAAATGTGTCATGTTTGTCTGGTAGTTTGTTTCATTTTGAAGCATAGTAGTATATTAAAAGCTTTCCTTTTTCAGTTTGTACACCCGGGGTTTCAGGTGGACGAAATGTTCCGTGACGCGCCCATCAAGAAAGGCAACTTCGACTACCTGGAATTCACCCGGATCCTCAAGTACGGCAAGAAGGAGAGTGACGAATAGCCTGCCCCTGTCTGGTCTCCGGTCGGGTCTCCTTGGTCTCGGTCGGGTCTCCTTGGCGTCCCTCTGCTTGTAGAACTGCAGGGTTGTTAGTAGACATGGTGCTCTTTTGTATATCTCACAGTCACTTTGTGTTTCTGCAATCTCTGGTGTGTGTGTGTCAGTTGTGTGTAACCTTGTGCAGACATGTTCAGTCCTGGAACTTGTTTGATCCTCTTTTTTTTCTTTTTCTTTTTTTCTAATTCTCTTTTGGAGATACAAGATGAGCGAACATCAGGAAAGAAATTCTTGATGTCTTCACGTTGTGTTTATAATGTCAGGGGAACCAAAGATGAAGTTGGTAGCTGAGGCAGAGTGTTTGATGGGTGTCCCTGACTTGACCATGGGGAGCCATGCATTCCGTACTGTGTATTGATGAACTGATTGTTCGTTTCAATGGGGGTAATTTTGTTGTGTTGTTGATTTAGGCTGGAATTGTAAGAGTTTGCGTATACCATTGATGATAGTTGGGTTCAGAAGCGATGTTTTTTCTTCAAATCTTCTAGTTTGACAGGTGGGCACCACTGCAGTCCAACACATCTTCAGCCAGTTTCTAACCCCGTCTCTTTTTGATTTTTTTTTTTTTTTTAATTTCAGCCAAACAAAAAAAAAGGGAAAAGAAACCCCCCTGAATCTGAAACGTTTATTGTGGTAGTAGTATAAAGCTGGAGATTTCACTTGAACACAGAAAAGAAATCTGATCCAAAGTTCTTTTTTCAGTTCAGGTTCTGTGTTTGGATTTAGTGATGTAACATTCCAGTATTATGAAGGAATGGTGTGTGTTCGGCAGATTGTTGTAGTTCAAACACTGGCTTTAACAGCAGATTGTTGTAGTTCAAACACTGGCTTTAACAGCAGATTGTTGTAGTTCAAACACTGGCTTTAACAGCAGATTGTTGTAGTTCAAACACTGGCTTTAACATTCCATAGAGGTGGAACTTTCTTGGGTTATTATCGAACCATTCCATGCTGAGTAAGGGACCATGCATTTTGTCAACACTTGTTCATGGTGGACCCACGTGTTCGCAGGCACTTGTAGATTATAATATATATTGTATCATAACTGTTCATTGGGGTTAAAAGCGTATCATTTGGGGAAGGGGAGGGGGGGAGGAGGGGGGCAATATTTGCTTCCTTTTCATCTTTTAGCTTCTGTTCAATTTTATTTGTGGTGGTTCTTGTAAAATGCATCTTTTTGTGCATATGTGTTGAGTGTAGAGTGTGAAATGTTGCTGATAACACATTGATATGTTGCTGATGACATGTTGATATGTTGCTGATAACACATTGATATGTTGCTGGAGACATGTTGATATGTTGCTGATAACACATTGATATGTTGCTGGAGACATGTTGATATGTTGCTGATAACACATTGATATGTTGCTGGAGACATGTTGATATGTTGCTGATAACACATTGATATGTTGCTGGTGACACGTTGATATGTTGCTGGTAACAAGTTGATACGTTGCTGGTGACACATTGATATGTTGCTGGTGATATGTTACTGGTGACACATTGATGTGTTGCTGGTGACATGTTGGTATGTTGCTGGTGACACATTGATATGTTGCTGGTGACACATTGATATGTTGCTGTGATACGTTGAAATGTTGCTGGTGACACGTTGGTATGTGGCTGGTGACACGTTGGTATGTTGCTGGTGACACATTGATATGTTGCTGGTGACACATTGATATGTGGCTGGTGACACATTGATATGTTGCTGTGACACATTGATATGTGGCTGGCGACACATTGATATGTTGCTGGTGACACATTGATATGTTGCTGGTGACATGTTGATATGTTGCTGGTACACATTGATATGTTGCTGGTACACATTGATATGTTGCTGGTGACACATTGATATGTTGCTGGTGACACATTGATATGTTGCTGGTGACACGTTGATATGTGGCTGGTGACACATTGAGCGAGGTGTGCTCCATGTGAGCGCCATGGAGTGAATGAAAGATGGACATTGTTTTCATCGTTTTGCTGAAGGTGCTGTTTCATTTGCACAATGCAAAATCTCAATGGAAATGGAGATTATACATGTCTGTGTCATAAGTATGGTCAGAACCCTTCTTGCTTGTGGTGACCAATATTTTACCTCCTCATATGAGCTTTAGGCTCTCTCTCTCTCTCTCTCTCTCTCTCTCTTTCCTTTCTCTCTCTCTCTCTCTCTCTCTGTGTCTCTCTCTGTCTCATTTCCTTCCCCCCCCCCCCCCCCCCCCCACCACCACTTTCCCCCAAATATTCTGTTCACTTCTGACACTTTTTTTTTTCCTGTATCTCTTCCATTTGAGATTTTTTTTCCTTGATGAATAGGAGTATAGTTTTGTTTCTTCTGTTTTTATCTTGACCATTATTTTGCCTGTTGCGATGAACAGGGTACAGTAATGTTGCACCGTGTGTACACCATGAGATGATGTCACCGTGGACAGAACACAGTGGAAGCAACAGTGTACCCAGGGCACAAAGACGTTTGAGCGCAACAGACCAGCCGCCATCCAGGCAAGGAGGAATCGGAGACAACGGCGCCCATCCTTGCAGAACTCCATTCCATGCAGTGTCTGTGGACGACCTTGGGCATCAAGAACTGGCCTTCATTCCCACATGAGGACCCACATCAGCAGATGACCTGCCTGCCAACTCATCCGTCAAACATGACGGGAGAATCCAAGCATTCAGCGTTGAAACAGGAAGCAGAAAAGTGTATCGTATCCAAGAGGACCACACTTCTTGTGTCAGAACTGTCTTTTCATTGTGCAAAAGTGATTTTTTATCTTCCTTTTGATGTTTGGAAGGCATCGCAGTTGTGTTTTGATTGGTCTTTTTTGTTGTTGTTGTTTTCTAACATGTTGAAGCTTTGGGAAACTGTACATAATCAAGAGAAAAGAGTTCTATTTTGACAGAAGGTTAGGAAACTGTGCATAATCAAGTTCTGTTTTGACAGAGGTTTGGGGGAAACTGCATAATCCAGAGAAACAGGTTCTATTTTGACAGTCGTTTTAACAAACAGTGAAAGTTTTGGACACTATTCTTAAAGCAGAGAAACAAGCTATGATGGCAGTTCCCAATTTTTTTTTTTTTGGTATTCATTCAGACAACATCCTAAAAGCCCCACCACAACCCCCTCCCTTCTGCCCCTCCTCCTCTCTTCACCCAATGCTTTCGTACCTGACTTTTTTTGTAGTCAGATTTTTAATTCCATTGGAGATGAGTTGTTCAAGAAATGGAGGCCTAGGGTTTCCCTGAGTTAGGCTCCACGTTCCCTGTGGTTGATTCTGACACGCCTGTCCTCACGTACAAGATGGATGGGACGTGTTGTACATCGACATGGCTGCCACTCTGGAGAATCTGCACTTTGTTTTCCCCTGGTATATTGTCATGTATGATGACTTCGGTCCATGCACAAGATGTCTCTCCGCATTTTCAAAATGGAAGTTGCCGTTAGAAATGGCACGCATGCAATGTCATGGTCGCTGACATTTTACATGCGCTCAGTGGTGCTCACATTCATTGAATAACACATAGCATACCTTTTTTTTTTAACCTGTTTGTTATGAATCGGTGTACTCCCTTACGATGGGCACTTACCATTACCTGTACTTTCTGCCTTCTTTTCGTATGACTACTGGGATCATGATTTTTCAGACTTGCAGTATTTCTTTTTATGAGCTGATATGCTTTCATTTATTTTTTGGTGAATGTGCTTTAATTCTTTGCGTTCTTTTTTTTTATATTTGAAAAAAAAACCACTGTAACAAAAGTAACTGTTCACATTGATTATTGAATAATGAAATTGGACAAAGCTAGTTTTTTGATAAAGGGAAATTGAATATGGCTAGTTTCTGGATAAAGGGAAAATGGACATGGGTAGTTTATGGGTAAAGGTTGTATTGGGCGTGGCTAGTTTCTGGTTACAAGTTATTTGACATAGCTAGTTTTGGGTAAAGGTTATACTGGACATGGCTAGTTTCTGGTAAAGGTTATATTGGACATAGCTAGTTTCTGGGTTAAGGTTATATTGGACATAGCTAGTTTCTGGGTAAAGGTTCTTTGGACATGGCTAGTTTCTGGGTAAAGGTTATATTGGACATAGCTAGTTTCTGGGTTAAGGTTATATTGGACATAGCTAGTTTCTGGGTAAAGGTTCTTTGGACATGGCTAGTTTCTGGGTAAAGGTTATATTGGACATAGCTAGTTTCTGGGTAAAGGTTATATTGGACATAGCTAGTTTCTGGGTAAAGGTTCTTTGGACATAGCTAGTTTCTGGGTAAAGGTTCTTTGGACATAGCTAGTTTCTGTGTAAAGGTTCTTTGGACATAGCTAGTTTCTGTGTAAAGGTTCTTTGGACATAGCTAGTTTCTGGGTAAAGGTTTATTGGACATGGCTAGTTTCTGGGTAAAGGTTCTTTGGACATAGCTAGTTTCTGGTAAAGGTTCTTTGGACATAGCTAGTTTCTGGGTAAAGGTTCTTTGGACATAGCTAGTTTCTGGGTAAAGGTTCTTTGGACATAGCTAGTTTCTGGGTAAAGATTATATTGAAATGTGGGTATTTTCTGGGTAAAGATTATATTTGACATGGCTAGTTTCTGGGTAAAGGACATGGCTAGTTTCCGGGTAAAGGACATGGCTAGTTTCCGGGTAAAGGACAAGGCTAGTTTCCGGGTAAAGGACAAGGCTAGTTTCGGGTAAAGGACAAGGCTAGTTTCCGGGTAAAGGACAAGGCTAGTTTCTGGGTAAAGGACAAGGCTAGTTTCTGGGTAAAGGACAAGGCTAGTTTCTGGGTAAAGGACAAGGCTAGTTTCTGGGTAAAGGTTATTGGCCATGACTACTCTGGGTAAAGGCCGATGGGACGGCTGGTTTCTTGGTGACCAGACATGGCAGCTTCTAGGTGACGCCTTGCACCTCTCCTTTGCCACTCTCCCAGTGATATTGCCACAGTGTCTGAAGAGAAAGAGGCATGGAACAAGTTGTCTGCCCTCACTTGCCCTGAACAAGTTGTCTGCCCCTCACTTGCCCTGAACAAGTTGTCTGCCCTCACTTGCCCTGAACAAGTTGTGTCCCCTCACTTGCCCTCAACAAGTTGTCTGCCCTCACTTGTCCTGAACAAGTTGTGTCCCCTCACTTGCCCTGAACAAGTTGTCTGCCCTCACTTGCCCTGAACAAGTTGTCTGCCCTAACTTGCCCTGAACAAGTTGTGTCCCCTCACTTGCCCTGAACAAGTTGTGTCCCCTCACTTGCCCCGAACAAGTTGTCTGCCCTCACTTGCCCTGAACAAGTTGTCTGCCCTCACTTGCCCTGAACAAGTTGTCTGCCCTCACTTGCCCTCAACAAATTGTCTCCCCTCACTTGCCCTGCTCTGCATGTGGCATTACTCTTCGAGTTGCTCATCCCATCTCTCAACACCTCCCCCCCCCCCCCCACCTCTACACAGCCGCATTCAGTATGAACCCGTCACCATCCCAGTTTCAGCAGTGGACGGTGAACCAGCCGTCCATGCCAGATCGTTATGAGGCAAGCCATTGTAAAGTGTGTGTTCGGAAACTAGAAGCAAGAGTCCACTGGTTCTGTTGTCTCTGGGGGGCAGCTGCTTATATCCTACCGAATGATCTCATCCAACGTCTCCTTTGGAAAGGTGCTTGTGTTTCGTGTGCGCGTCCAGATGTGTGGAAACAGGGGGATGGCCCTGCATGGTCTAAGAACAGTTGGCCCCAAACCTGTCTCTGGCAGCATTGTAGTGAACAGAGTCGTGAGTGTGGAAGAGAACAGAAACGTCTGAATGGACTTCTTGTTGTTCCTGCATCGAGGCAGTCAGCAGCAGAGACACCTGGAGAAATGCATGAAATATCCTGCTCCATGACTTCCCCTGCCCATAACTGCCAACCATAACACTTTGTATCATTCACGCATGGAACGGTATGTCTTGAAAAACAGGAGCGCTGGAGAAATGTTGACTTTTCAAGTGCATGTGGGACAGAGTCCAGCAAAATTTAAATTCTGATCATTGCTACATCAGAAAAATGTCATGTATCTGAAAAAACTGTCAACAAACGTATGGATTTTGTTCAATGTTGTTGAATTCATTATATTTTAAAAGAAAATTGAAATGAAACAGGCTTTTGCCTTGATGTTGAACAGAAATAAGCCGTTGCCTACATATTTAGATGTAAAGGGACTATTACACAAATATTATGATGTACTTTTTTTGTTGACGTTAGATTTGAATATTATTATTATTACACTTTTTGACGTTGTATTTGAATGTTAAATTCAGCTTCTTTTTTTTTCGTTTGTTGTGTTCTTTCTGTTTCACAGGACACTTCAACTGTTTGAAGGTGGGCAAATCTTTCCCTTTGAGTATCTCACTCCACAGGGAAACCTCAAACCAAGTTTCCCTTTATAAGATGTTTTGTTAAAAAAAGAAATTTTTCTGCCATGATTTTTTTTTTGGTATGCATCTGTGCTAGATCGATCTCCCACCACAGACCCCCTGCCTGAGAAGACCCTGTCTGGAAGATCGTTTCAAACGAGGTGACTGAGGGCGGAAAACGAAGCAAATTTTAGAAAAGAAACAGTGTTACTATTAGTTCCGCCAGATGATACAGGCAAAGAGATTACAGCACAAAACACAATGCATTTCAACCTCTTGGGTCTTCTTCAGGCAAAAATGAGCCACATTTAGGACAGTGAAAACGAAGAATGAACAACCACTTATCTTCTCATATTCGGTGGATCAACACCCAACACCCACTTCATGCCGAATATAGAAGATAAGTGCTTGCTCGTTCTTCGTTTTCATTGGCCTAAATGTGGCTTGTTTTTGCCTGAAGAAGACCCAAGAGGTTGAAATGCGTTGTGTTTTGTCCTGTAACCTGTTTTTTCTGGTGGAACTAATTCCGTTTCTTTTACAAACCTGTCTGGAAGAGTTTTCAGAGGTGTTGATGTCTGTAGGGTTCTGCTGTAACGGCTGTGCAGGTTCCATCGCGGCATGACTGATGTGTCTTGTCCCTGTCTTCTTCATGCTGGCGCCATTTCTCCTGGTGGTTCTGGCGTTGAAGGGCATGTGGGGCATCCAGTCCGTCCCATGCCGTCAGCAGGGAGAGTTGCTGATGCTGCTGTTGTCTAGGAATGGTTGACAGGTCATGATTGATTAGGCTGTGTTTATCTCGCTCAGGGTGAACGTGAGTTGGAATCCCTGAATCGGTCTCTCCTTCCCTCCTGTCTCTCTCTCTCTCCTGTCATGTCTGTCTTTCTCTGTCAGTCTCTCACTGTCTGTTGCTCTGTCTCTGTCTGTCTGTCTCTCTCATTCTCTGTCTATCTGTCTTTCTGTCTGTCTCTCCCTCTCTGCCTCTCTCTCTGAATTGTAGGCAAAGAGTGTATTTACAAGGCATGATTAATAAGACTATGCCTCAGTCAGGTGTTTTTGTGAGTTTGAATCTCTAATTCAGTCTCTCTCTCTCTCTCTCTCTCTCTCTCTCTCTCTCTCTCTCTCTCTCTCCCTCTCTCTCACCCCCTTCCTCCCCTGTCTCTTTCTGTTTCTCTGTATTGCTCTCCCTGTCTCATCATGACCATGCATAAGATGTTGAAACACATTTTGTCTGTTTTTTTTGTTTGTTTTTTTTGTGTGTGTAATCTTTTCTGTTACATTGGCTTTCATTATTATTTGAAGCTGCCAGCGATCATGCATATTTTGTTTTCCATGATCCAGAAATTGTCAAGGAAGGGTAGCGTTTTGCTTTCAAACTACTCATACAGACTACTTACATTACTATTTTGTGTGTGTGTGTGTGTATTTTTTGCTTATCGATCGTCTTTATTGACATATGTATCTGTTTTTGTAAATGAAGTTGAAAGGAATTCCGTTTGGTTATGTCTCTATTGACATATGCATTTTTTTTGTTAAAATAAAGTTGAAACAGTTAATTCTGGTTGCTACCTGGTAAAAGAGACCAGTCTCCCATTTTGAATACACATTGTGATAGGTCTCTGACTTCCAAAGGAAATAAAAATAAATAATGTACATACCCTTGAATGACTTTTTCATAGAAAATTCTGCTTCCAAGTCACATAAGTTTTTGAGAAGAGGAAACGGGAGCGATTTTTTTTGGTTGTTTGAAGATGTGTGGAAATAAACTGCATATTGCCTGAGGTTTTGTTTTGTTTGTGTCTGTATCCATGTACATGTGTGTCTGGGTTTTTTTTTAACTTTCTTCTGCTTGCATCTCGTGTGTCCAAAATGTTCTAAGGAAAAGAAGAGGGGAAGGTAAATCTGATTGAGGGTATCATATCAGTCTGTCGATGAATAACGAAAAAAAAGAAAGAAAGAAAGAAAAAGCTGGTATTGAATTGAAATGACATTATTTACTGTGCAGAGTCAGCATATTATAGCTGGCTTTACGTCAACTGAAGCTTGTGGGGAAATTTGTCTGCCAGTCTTGAGTGCAGACTGCCTTCCCTCCTTCCTTCTTCCCCCCCCCCCCCCCCCCCCCCCCACCACCCACTTTGGCACTCGAATACTAAAAGTGGGGGCCAGAATAGCTCAGTGGTAGAGCGCCGGACTCGGTCTTGGTGATCCTGGGTTGCGGTTCGAATCTCTGCTGGGCCGTTTCGGTACAGAGGGATTTGTCCCTCGGAGTTAACATTGGTTCTGACTCCATTTCCCATACAGTCCTTCGAATGAGACTAAAACTGAGGTTCCGTGTGTGAACGCACGCATAACATCTTGCACACACGTCAAATCCCATCCCCAGCTTTCGAAGAGAAGGTCAGTTTGGCCGCTGGTATGGATGACACGTTACACATAGCATGCACCTTTCCCGAAGTTGGAATATGGCTGCCTTAATGACGGACAAAAAACGGTCATACACACAAAACTCCACTCCCTTTGTTGGGTAGATGAATCCAGGCCTGTCTATACAGGGAGTGAGTGTCCACAGGTGTATCAGCCTGTCTATACAGGGAGTGAGTGTCCACAGGAGTATCAGCCTGTCTCTACAGGGAGTGAGTGTCCGCAGGAGTATCGGCCTGTCTATACAGGGAGTGAGTGTCCACAGAGTACCAGCCTGTCTATACAGGGAGTGAGTGTCCACAGGAGTATCAGCCTGTCTCTGCAGGGAGTGAGTGTCCGCAGGAGTATCAGCCTGTCTATGAAATCTTCTAAAGTCCTGATAATTAGGTTTTGAAGTCAGCTTAATTGCTTCGTTCTCTTTGGTGACCAATCTGACATCTTTACGCTTGTGCGGATTCTCCATAGTCTTTCCAAAACAGCTGTTGTTCATCAGCTTGAAAAAGTCTTTTTCTGAAGCATCTGCGGATTTAGTTCTGAGATCAGTGTTCTTCATGATGTATGGTTTCATGAACTGTTCTTGATCAAAAGCAATTATACGATGAACAGCGGTCAACTTCAAACCATGTCTTAAATAAAATTGTAGAAGTCTGTAATGACAGACATAATTTTTTTTTGCCCCGAAGATTAGGCACAAGTTTAGGCGGCTCTGTTGGATTCATCTTTAGGCTTTCTGCTGCTAATGGGTAGTCATTATGTAGGTCATGGAGTTCATGAGGATATTCTAAGTCAACTTCTAGAATGAAACCACGCTGTTGATCTGGCGTCAAACTGCTCAACCACTTTAATGCCTTTTGAATATTTTTTTTCGGATCGTCTTCTGTGTGCATTTTAAAGTTGCGTAATGGAAGTGATTGCGCCATAGCCCAACCATACAGATTGTTTGCATCTAAATACATGAGATAGTTAGACCTTTTACTTGGATCATAATCATCTAGGTATTTGTTGTTTGCTTTACAGTAATGATGCGACGCCATACTAATTCCTCCACGCAATCCGTTTTCAATCATCTGAATCATTGGCAGGTCAGACAATAAATCAATCTGTACTCCAGTAAACTTTAAGAAAGCATCCCAACTCATCCCGGGCGCAGAAATGTAATGTGCGGGATCCAGGCTATAATGTTTCATGCAGGTCTTTCTATAATTTTCAAAGACGTCCGCCAACAAACAAACGTCAGCCATCAAGTATAAAT
>CM031606.1:95220277-95235277 GCA_018398815.1 Conus ventricosus
AATGTCCCCGCATCACGTTCACCAGCACACCCACCAGCTTACTTCTCCCAAGGTCTGTTCTTGAGCACAGCATGGATATGTGTGTGTGTGCGCGCGCGCGCATGTTCAGTATTTCAAGGGCCCATTTCCGATTGGATCTGCTGATCAACCGCTGCACCGACAGTTAGATGCACCTTCTTGCCATTTTTCAGTTTCACAAAAATCCTCCCATTGCTTGACCAAGCCGACATGGTTGCCGAGTGGCTGGAAGCTTGTTTCAAGAGTCTGTTGTTGGCCACCGTCACGTCTTCACTTACAGACACTCCTGTCTGTTTAAGCTTTCTCCTGTTCTGTAAAACCTCCGATTTCTTCTGCCGGGAGAGAAATCTCAGCAGGATGGGCCTGGGTCTGGTTTGCTCCCCCCCCCCCCCCCCCCCCCTCCCTCCCTGTGGCTGTCCTGGATCTTCCCGTACGATGGGCCATCTCCACGTCTGCCGTCCGGACCGTCACCCCTACCTTCTGTTGTATCACGTCCACGCACTTCTGAATGCAGTGCGAAACGGTCTCCTCAGCAGGCCGCTGGGCTTCAGAGAACTAATAAATACCAATCCTAGCTCACCCGCCCTCAACATAAGTTTCGGGCGGGTGCGCTAGGATAGGTATTTATTAGTTCTCTAACTAGTAAACCCTACAAACATGCATACTGTGTAGGATTATCCGTTTTCAATACTAATTTACTAAACTTTTCAGATTTTAGTTTTTGCTTAATCCTACGTTTTTCCTGATTATTTTCAATAACATCATTTTCGCGCAAACATTCATCAAATGCGTCTCTGTCTTTAATTGTTCTCTAAAGTCTTTTAAAATCCACACACTTATCCTAGCATGATAAATCTTATAAAGCGAAGTAGATAGACAGACAGACAGACAAACACTAGGCAATGGTGGGGCGGGTAAGGCTGGCCGGATCACACCATGTCTTTAATCATTCATCGTTGGCTTGCTTAAGGAAGGAAATTTGCCACACCACCAGAATACTGCACAGACATGGAAATACAGAGACCCGTCATTAGGCTGACATCCGATCACTTAATTTATGCTAGGGTCTTACGACTTGGCACAGACAAGAGGTCTTCGATCACACAGAACACAGCACACAGTCAATTAGTTGTCAATGATACAAACCTTCTTCACCTCCAGTCGGCTGCTCGCTCATTGTGCGCGCACGCTCAGTAGACTTGATTCCACTGGGCATGCGCATTAACGAGGTAAAACACAGTTTGTAACAGTCTTGTTTAGCAAAGCCTGAGCTGAACGTTGTTGTGATGTATGGCTAAGTGTGATGATGATGTAGACAAAGCATTATTGCAGCTAAAAAAAGAACTACATATTGATGAATCTTAAATAAATGTTAGCGAACCGCCCAGAGAACGTGGACAAACGAGTTACAAGACAAAACACGACGCGTTTCGACCTCTTAGGTCTTCGTCTGGTGATAAATAAACGAATAAAACAACGAAAATTCACTTAGCTTTGGTCGCTTCAGATCGCTCAGGGTTCAGCGCAAGGAAGAAGGCGTTGAATGAGAACGAGGCTGTTGGAAGGGAAATAGTGAGCGAGTCAAGAGAACGTATAAATGCCGACTCTACCCCACTTGCTCCTCCACCAAGTTTTCGGGCGAAAGTGCCCTAGAATCAGCATATTACTGTTCTCTGACAAGTAAGACTTCAATAACCAAAAAATAACGATTATCTACAAACAAACATACTGTGCAGGGTTATCCGTTTTTTAATACTAATTTACTAAACTTTTCAGATTTTAATTTTTGTTTAATCCTATGTTTTTCTTGATCGTTTTCAATAACATCATTTTCGCGCAAACGTCTTCAAATGAGTCTCTGTCTTTCATGTGAAATAACACTACAGTCTTTAACTGTTCTCTAAAGTCTTTTAAAACTGAGTTATATTTTTGACATAAAATCCACACACTTATTCGAGCATGTCTTCCGCTGAAAGCTAGTTTTGACAAAGTGTTTCTTTTTTAACTATGTCTTTTTCTGCTGAACAGTCATCTATAATAAATAGCGTTTGCGTTCCCTCAAACAATATAAAAAAGCGTTCTAGACATTCACTCAGTTTATTGCTGGATCAACAAATATATTCATCATCTGTCCATATAAACCTTCTATCATGATATGCTTTGTTCCATTTAAGTGTGGACAGAAAATCACAATATGATTAAAATTATAACGATAAACTGTTGTAATAAGTCTAGGACAAATATTGTTTTTTCCACAACCAGTCTGCCCACAAATCATTGAACAATGAGGGGATTTTATCATAAAGTTTAACTGCTCCATAGTTTTATAACAGAATTTAATCTAATCCAGTTATTATATTTATCATACTCTCCGTCAAAACTTGTTCAGTATAATAAAACCCTACGAGGCCTAAATGTGTAAGATTAATCCAATTCAGTTCTGTAAGATTGTTTCTATTTAAGTCAACATTGATTTGTTGCTTGTTGTTATGATCTTAATATCCTCACCATTGTGAAGAACGACGATGGTAACGTTAAGGCGTTTAACGTCTAAGTTTTGCCAGCTAATATTAATTCCTTTTATAAGGACGTCACTAACGCCCACAACCCCATCCCTCTCCACATCTTTAAAGACAGAAATTTCAAATATCATTGTGAACGTGTCTCCTAATTTTCTGCTTGGAAAGAACTGTAATTTTGTAGAAGCTTTTTTTACAACTGTTTCTTTTCTGTGGAGGATGTACTGTTTTTTTCCATACGGCGTTATTTCAATTTCTTTCCGACTATTGTCGTCCGCATAAGACTTACATGTAAAGGGCCAGAGTTGAATGCTTTTCTGAAACTTTTTTGACGGCTAAAATATGTAAATGGCTTATGAATTCAAATTTTATTTCCCATTCTAAATATGGTTTTTAAGTGCCATTTGAGGTCAGGTTTTCGAACTATTTTATATTCATACTGGCCAACATTATTTGCCTCTAGATTGCGCAGTTGTTCTAGTTTAGGAAACTTTTTGCTGTCGCCAACCTCTTTGCGTTTATAATCACCATCTTTAGTGTACTCAAAACCATACAAAGCGCCTATCTCACCGTTTTGTTCAAAGTCCGCAACGTCTGCAAGGTCTTTTAATTCTAAAGTTATACACCTCACAGGCGCTAATGTAACTCCTGATTCTTCTGGCCCACGCGACATGTTTTAGTACAACGTATTATTTTATTTCAAAACAATGTGCAGGTTATCACATTTCACGACTTTCCCTGTTTGTCTTTGATTTTATATTAAATGATCCGACCCTCCACAAACTAATCTTTTTAAACTGTAAATTAGGGAATTGTATAATTTCATAATCGCAATATGCAGCTTTCCCTGATGGAAGAGCTCTTAAAACAGTTGAGGGCCTTCCATCATATAAGTTTTCATCAGTGCTCAGCTCATCCAAATGAACATAGAGTAATGAATGTAATGCAAGATCGAGCGGATTTTCTCCCTCATAAGTAGTTTTGTTTGGCGCAACTCTAAAACTATGAAAGGACCGATCAGCAGTTGTAAAGCCTAACATTTTAGCTAGCTCTTTATCAAAATAGTACCCTACTTCTTCTTCTTCAGGTTTGATGGTCAACATTGTTTTCAGATTCGCATTGTTAAGTTTGAGAGCAATGTCGAAGTTACTCATTGCTTCTTTTAGCGAGCAAAACCCGTAATAACCATCAGGTATGGTTAACTGGCTAACTAATGTTCCTGCATTATCAATTTTTTGAATCTTATTATTCTTCCTGGATTCACTTATATTAAACCATACGACTTTGTAGAATATTTCATGGAGCGCGACCGTTCTGGTTTCGCATTCGTTATTAATAGCATGTTTAAAAACGAAGGGCGTCTTGAGTTGTTATTGTTACAAACATTTTTAAAACAAATTAAAAATGAGTGCATTCAAATATACTGATGCAAAATATTCTGTTGGGCCGCACTACAATCTTAAAAATAAGCAACTGATACTCTTGACATTGCTGTGACCCAGACTGTCACTTTCATAAAAAGGTGAGTACTCCATTAAGCAGATATCTTAACCCCCCTGTTAAAAAAGACTACATCGCGAAAGTGTGGTTCAGTCATCCGATGCAGTTTTATCAGAACCAGTTAAACTTTGCTGTTTTGTGCATCAACTGGGTGTGGAGTGTCGTATGCCGATCATTTAAATCATCCTGATCCTTTGGTGAGGTCAGTGTACAGATTTCATTTCTATTACACCTTCAACGTATTTTGACTGAACTGCAAGCACCATTACCAAATGACAAACCGTTTAATCCATTTAGCAACCGAATAGACATGAAGGCTTTTGAAAGGATTTGTAATGAATTCAATATTAATGTTAAGACAGACTTTAGACAAAAGTCAGATCTTAATCATGGCTATGGCACCCCTTATTATTGGGGCGTGCACAGAAAGTATAAGTATGACTGGAATCCTCCTTACACATCTTTCTCTTCAGGCACAACTGTTCACCTCGGGTCATAGAGCAAGGCATAAAACAGCATGGACAACATTTATCTTAGACACTTCTAAGGCCTAACTAGAGCGGGAATAGAACGAATAAACGACTCTATTCTACTTACGTTTGGTGTTTGCTAGGTTCACAAGCACAGGCAAGATCGAGCATAATGATCCTTCTACTGGCTTTGATGCACAAAAACAATAACTTAGCAAATTTAGAGGATGCCATTAATTCTACAGTTGATTTGCTTCAAGTATTAAAAGGTACCAACATGTTTTACATACGCAAGATCGAAAGTAGACTTTGCGTTGGCACTGGTTTATACATGCTGCCTTCTGACCTCAGACTCCAGATAGGTACAATAATAAACTATAATAATGAAATTTTATAGCAGGCAATGAACAGAAGGTTGGGAAAAACGACATAAATTCTGAGCCAGTAATATTACAAACAATAAAAGAACACCCAAGATTAAGTCATCTAATCCCCGAAGTCCAACCCCCAAAGTCATTGAAGACTCAGCAAAGCTCGCGGACTCTGTTCGCGATGACCATGAATATGAAAAGACAGCGCTTGTTCTTGGATTAACTGGCATAGGATTACTTGGTCTTTATCTTACTAAATAGTAACCCAACTATTACAAGAACTAATGTCCATAAGTGCTCGGCCATAAAGCCAACTACTTTGCTTGCAGTAGACAAAAGCCAGCTGACAATACTCCCCAATATTCCTGGTAAAGCGTTCACGGCTTTACCAGCTAATTTTTTTAATAAACTTGCAAGATGATCAAGCTGTTTTTTTACCCATGATTTATCAGGCGGAGATGGAGGCGATGGCGGCGGAGGCACTGAACTTTGGCTACTGCCGCCTGTAATAGCCATTACCAGTGTACTTATTGCAAATCCTAAGGCAGTTATAACGCTTGCTAATGTGACGCCTTGCTCTCTAAACAGCGTTTTTATTCGTTCTGCTAGCGTTGTGTCTTCATATAAAATTTTTCGGATAGTTTCTCTTATTCTATTCACTTGAGTTCGTAATTGGTCTCGGTTAGTAGTTAGCACTTCTAGTCTTGCTGATCTTTCTTGTTCAAGATCTTTTAGTCTTTGGGTTATTCTTTCTTTAATATCATGCCCTAAGTCGGCGTCATCAGCCTCAACGAGTTTTTCTTTTTCTCTTCTTATATGCCCATCTAGTTCACCTAGTTTTGCTAAATTGTTTGTTAATTCGCCTCTGATGGTTCTTAAAGCATGATCAAGGGCCGCTATTTCTCGCATGGGTAGCGGTGAGTCGTGTATAGTCTTTAACGCTGTTTCTTCTGAAAAACTGGTTTCTGCTTCTATTGCATCTATTATTTCATCTGCCGATTGATTTAATTCTTTAAGTTCCATGTTTTGTATTTGGTTAGCTGTTGGGAGTTCCTGCAGTGTGTTTTGAAGTTTAGCAACTGCATCCCTATCTAATTTCGGTCTAACAAGGCCAAGGCGATTTTGGTCTTTCACACTAAGTCTTTGTATAATTGTACTCTTGGCTAAAAACTTTGATGGGTCGGGTTTAGTTGTAAGCCGAACAAGTTGCCCTTGATCGTTTTTTACAGACAAATGATCATCTTTTAATTCAAAATCATTTGGGTCTATAAATTCGGGAGGTTCTTGGCCTAAACTTTCGTAAAATGATTTAACCTTACTTTCTGTTAATTCATGCCGCATTGAGAGCGTTGAGCGATGCTGTGTCAAAGGGATCATTTCACTCATGTCGTCTCCAAGATCAAAAACATCATAATCTTCTTCGCCTTCAATTCCTGCCATGTTTTTAAATAATTAACTTTTTATTTTGCTTCATAAAAATGGCGGAGCAAACATATGGCTCGATTCTTAACCCGCATAGAAGTCTGAAAGAGCCCCTTGGCGTGAAGGGAAATAAGCGGAATATTACTGTTCCAAATAATCCATCTACTATTGATGCGGATCAAATTCTTACTGTTAAATTTCCAGACCTAGGAGCGGATGAAGTGATTGTGCCAGGCTCTGCGCGGCTTACTTTCAAAATAGAACTCGCTTCAACAACAGACCCAAACAGGACAGTTGTGCAGAATCTGGGGCGGGCAATCGTTAAGAAAATTTCTATAAAACTTGAGGGGGAAGAAATATTTTCTTTACATAATGCAGACATATTTTTAACCTATTCTGATCTATGGCTAACCGGGAATGAAAGGGCTGATCTTGCGTTTCAAGGAATCGAAAATGAAGAAGCACTAAAACATAGAATAGGCGCTGAAGATACTAAAGACGGCAAAAAGTATGTAGCCGTAAAGTTTGCGTATGGAAATCGCTTTTCCATTCCCTTAGATTTTGAGTTGTTAAAAGCGCATGCGCCGTACTTTCAAGGAGCATTAAAAGACAGATTGTCATATGAACTAACTTTTAATGAATACAAACGTGTTATCAGATCATCAGACACCGGAGCAAAGTACAGCATTTCTGACATCTCGTTAGAGTTTGACGTTGTTAGCAACCCTTTCTTAGCAGAGCTGATTGAGCAACAATATCAGAGAAAATTAGTAATATATTACGACAGAGTGATTCATATACAACATATCCAGAAGCAGGGCAGACACTATATGGAATTTTTGTTTTAGCGTCGACAGCAGATCGCTTAAAGGTATTTTATTGCTGTGTTGAAGATGAAGAACCGTTCAAAAGAGCAAGTGAAAAGTTTTATAATCCTAAAAATAACGAAGATCAGCACCATGTTCGATTGAGGTAGTCCTAACCAAATCTACGGCTAGCGGGCTTAAACCTTATCAGCCCATTTTGATGTAATAAGAAAACTGTTGGAGGCGGGAGGTGTAGAATTCCAACAGTATGACTTGCGTCTAAAGATTTACATCTTCACAATGTTAGCTTGATGATTATTTAACAACGAAAATACGGTTTATGGATTGACTAAGGTCAACAGAGGATAATCAGTTGCATGGAAGTCGGGAGGAAGAGCTGTGAGGAGACGTAATAAACAATTCAAATTGATAAGAAGAAGATGAAGCCGATAACCGCTTAATGTACATTTGTTTTTAATATATGATGCGCAGCTGAATATGGGAGGATAACAGATTAAAAGATGTAGTATACAATTATTTTTTCATTTTATAAAAAAAGCATGTCCGTTCAGGTTATAAAAATGCTACAGCGCGCAAAAGATGAGATAGTAGAAACCCCCTAACTAAAACCTTCGATTAACCAACATTACACAATGCAGCAATACTCAGGAGCAGACCTTTCAAAATACAGCAAAAACCAACGAAGGTAGTCTGCGCCTTTAATGCTGTTTCAATATGTCTAATACTGGTAGCATCGGCACTATAAGTGTGCTCTATCAGAGGAACGAGTGATTGGTCTCTTAGCAACGCGGCATACGGAGCTCACCCGCAGCTTTAACTCTATGTGGTTTGTCTTTAGCTCTCGGTCTAAGTTCATTAGCGGTAAGTGCGGCTGGCAAAAAATTAAAAACTAAACTCCAAACGCCACACAGCTATGGTTCAACTAATAACGGTCTAAACTTAGTTCGTTAACCTGACAAATAAATAAAAGCGCTTGGTGACTAAAACATCACGGATGAAGAATTTTTAATTGTTTACAGGCCGTTTTTGATGACTACAAGACAAAAGTTTGATCTGCAAAGAAAGGCGAGGAAAAATTTTCTCAACGCCACGACGCCTAGCAGATAAAAAAGGAATGCTTAAAAAAAAGTAAAACGAGACATTAAACTCTGTTCTAAACAGCTCACAGTAAACAACGCCAAAGGTGTTTATACTTTAGTTTATGAGTCATGCGCAAAGAAAAAGACCGTCGATATTGATTCTGATTAAGCCGTTGTATTTTTTTAAATTTTAAATAAATATGTTGGCTTAGAGAAAAAGAAAGACAGCATGGCTAAGATATATGAAGGACAAGACGAATTTTTCTGAAGGAATGCTGAGAGAGAGCGTTTATCAAGAGCACGAATGATATTCCTTTAGTAGTTCATTGAACCAACAAACGTACAGCAAAGTGTTGTCATGCTATTTCTCAAGTTCAGGCAAACTAACAATAGACCGCAGTTAATGTTGTTAGCTGTTTAATCGATATGTAACAATAAATGAAGAAATCTCTAGAAGTCTGGGTCTCAACTAAACAGCAGATATTCTTTCTCTAATGACTTAAAACCCGGTTGGGCAGGACGAAAAGCTTGCACGTTTGACGCTGCGTCTTGAAGAAGCTAAAATGAGGAGGCTCTGGTTGGTTCAGAGGGCCGAAGTAAGTCTTAGAGATTAGATTTAAAACAGGCTAAGTATGCACCGATTTTAGGCAAGGCTACATTCCACTCCCCGAGAGTTGGTTTTGAAGAGAGCAGTTTTAAACATAAAAAATTCAGACAACAAATGTTTCATGTGGTGCGTTCATTGCAAGGCTGCATCATGTCTGCGAACACGCAGAGTAGAGAGAGTACTAACTATCGGCAATACACCAAAGATCTTTTAACTTCAATGGAATATCCTTTCATGTTAGTGTAGACCAATTGATCAGTTTTGAGAACAAAACAACACAATAACTGTTAAGTATACACATGGGATGAGGAGAAACATAATTTGGTGCAAAATTAAAGTGTCCAAGAAACAGTAAACAAAGGCGAACCAGCCAAAAGTCATGTGGACTACTCCTAATGTTCTTCGCCAGCAGGGCTGCCCCATTACACATTGATACGCCAATGAGCAGATTATTAGCGCCATACTTCAAAACATGAAACTTAAACAGATTCTGTAGAAATGTTTAACAGATTCACCGCTCAAGCGCGCTTTGCAACATAGAAAACATTGTAAAAGTTCTGTAGACTGTAAGACAGAACTAATCTACTCCCCCCGCCAGGATCTAAAGTTAGTTTTAAGAACTGGAAACGTGCTGCAAAAAGTCAAGTAGTTTACGCAGACTTCGAGTCGCTTATTGTTCCTTGTGAAGGGCCTGCACACAAAAAACTACGAAAAAACAGTCTTAATGAGTAATCTTCAAGATTTGTTCATTGCCTTCATATTGTTTAGGTCGGATGGCGTTTATTGAGAGCCAGAAATTATATAGAGGACCAGAATGCTGCAGAAACATTCTGACACGCATGCAAGCAGTGCGTAACGCTGTTTAATAATCTTAACTTATCTGGATATTAATGGCGCCTGAAGACCGACAAAAACAGTATGCTCAGGCCACGCATTGTTGTATTTGCGGTTTAGAGCTAAACGCCAAGTAGGTGTAACCCACAGTTAAGAGAACATGGATCACATTAGTGGGAAGTTTAGAGGTTGCAGCGCCCACAGTAAATGCAATTATTCAAATAAAGTTGATCCAAAGACATGGAAGCTGCCTGTATTCTTTCACAACTTGCGAGGTTATGACTCTCACCTTATAATGCAAGCAGTAACAGCGCCTTCAGGTAGCATGCATTGCACAGTCTTCAGAAAAAGTACATGTGTTTCACTTAAATACATGTCTTTCTAAGACTCTATGGGCAGCACATGATGGGTTCGTAGAGTCACTGGCTATGTCCTAAGTCCTGCCCAATTAACGGAAAGAACATTTGACTCCCCACTTGTTAGAAAGGGCGTTTACCCTTTTGAGTACATGAAACAGTGGAAAGGTTTTGATGAAGATACACTTCTCCACCTAAAGGCTCGTTCTTTTCTAGTCTAGAGGAAAGGGACATCTGCGATTCTTGATTACAGCTTGCTCAAGAAAGCATGGCAGAAGTTAGATTGTAAACATGGAGACTATCATGACTCATACTTGATGGGAGATGTATGTTTGTTGGCGGACGTCTTTGAAAAAAACAATAATTACAGAAAGACCTGCATTGAAACTTTACAGCCGTGATCCCCGCCATTACATTTCTGCGCCCGGGATGGTATGGGATGCTTTCTTAAAAGGTGTACTGGAGTCAGATTGATTTATGTCTGACCTACCAATGATCAGAAGATTTGAAACGGATTGCGTGGAGGAATTAGTATGGCGTCGCCATCATTACTGTAAAGACAAACAACAAATAACTTGGACGGACTTATGATCTGAGTCAAAGGTATAACTATCTTATGTATTTAAGATGCAAACAATCTGTATGGATGGGCAATGGCGCATATCACTTCCATTCGTAACTTTAAAAGTACACCAGCGGCGATCGAATAATCATTCAAAAAGCATTAAAGGTGGTTGGGCAGTTAACGGCCTGAACAGCAGCGTGGGTTTCATTCTAGAAGGTTGATTTAGAATATCCTCATGAAACTCCATGACCTGCCCAGAATGATATCTTAGCAGCAGATAAGTCACCCCCTCATCCACAAGGAGAGCCGCTAAACTTGTGCCTAATCTTCGCGGCAAAAAAAAAATTATGTCTGCCATTACAGATTCTATATACATTTTATTTAAGAACAGGTTTGAAGTTGACAGATGTTCATCGTATAATTGCTTTTGATCAAAACAAGTTCATGAATCCATACATCATAAGAACAATGATCTTAGAACAAATCCACAGATGTCTTCAGAAAAGGACTCATTTCAAGCTGATGAACATAGTTGTTTCGGAAAGACTATGGAGATCCGCACAAACGAAAGATGTTAGATTGGTCACCAGAGGAGAAACGAAGCACTTAGCTGACTTCTAATACTAATTAACAGGACTTTAGAAGATTTCATGATCAGCTTTTGCATAATGGATGAAAAAAGAAAGTCAATTGGACAAACCTGTATTTATTGGGTTTACTGTTTTAGGAATTATCAAGTTTTG
The DNA here is from genome assembly GCA_018398815.1 of Conus ventricosus. NCBI lineage: Eukaryota > Metazoa > Mollusca > Gastropoda > Neogastropoda > Conidae > Conus > Conus ventricosus. Next base: position 95,231,589 of record CM031606.1, read on the forward strand.
ATAGTTAGAAATTTCTTTATAAACGACTACTTTAAGCCCTCGTATTCCTGAGTTTCAGAGAGTACTTTACAAGATACAGACAGTTTTGTTATAGATATTTCTACGAAGACATCTATAAAGACAGGAATTAGATGTAGATTAGATAAAGGGCATGTAGGATGGTACGAAACATCTGATTATCCTAAAGATTAGCCTTTTCATTCATCCGTTACATAAGAAGGTTTTAGGGAAAGGATGAGGATGATTATCTGGAAAGTGATTAAAGGAGATATGTGGGGTCTAAGGTAAAAAATGTTCAGTATTTCGAGCAGGAGAAAATCATTAAGAAAGCAAAGGGATATCTCGCAGTGTTGTGCAGTCAAACATAATCACATGACAACTACAAAGAAGATTGTTTGGCATTAAAGATTTTCATCATGAAACTTTAAAACTGACGATCTATCTACATGAGATCAACACAACAGTTGTAAACAAGATGTCGTTAGATAGAACAAACACAAAACGTGTGTTTGTTAATCCAGGAGTTTTCATATGCAATGGGGCACTGGAAGAACCCGTTTAAAAATTAATTAAAGCGGAACTGTGTCTGCGGGATTATCTGCAGTTCTTCTTTCACAAAAGATATTTGAGGAGCTGGTTGTTTCTGTTGTGTCAGTTTCTCGTAAAAATAATACACGGGCGGATTCATCTTTTACATTTCTTTTTATTTCTTATGGATTCAACACTCCAAACTGGATCTGTTGCCCTGATGCGAGTGTCCCCTTCTGCTTCCCCCTGGTAAAGAAGGTACCTTACTTTCAAACCAAATGGTAATAGTTTGCAGGATATGAAGACTCTCCTTCAACAGCATTTTTTGTTTTTCTTTGATTGCTTGTACTGGTTTTAGGCCTTTAAATTATTCTGTTCATTGCGCGCAAAACTGAGGGCAGTCTTCTATCCATTCTGTGTTGCGAGAAATTGTCAAATCAGCTCTCTGTTGATACTGGTAGAGAAAGGTCTTTTCGGCTAACTGTTGTTAAAGTTTTCAACTAAAGCCTGTGATCTAGTGTACTCCTGGATTGCCCTCTTTTAATGGTAACTCTATGTTTCAACAATAATTGCTTCACTTGACCTTTAATTCTTTTCCATTCATCGACTTGAATCATGCGAGGATAAGTTAGCTGTGCCTCGTTGGTTTATCGTTGAATTAGCAACAGCAACTGCAGAAGCACTCTTTTATGATTAATGGCTCCGCTCTTTTGTTTCTTGAAGCTTGTCAATGACTGGAGTGATCGTTACTTAAATCTTTTTCGTCTAATCCTATCAGATGGTAAATATAGAAGATCCCATTTGATGGCTGCGTCGTTCGGTTATTGCGTTCACAAGTGTGGTCTTGTATTCGCTAGGTGCAGGTAAATAAAGTTGCCAATCGCTTAGGGTTTTTTTTAGATAAACCATTTTTTGCTGTTTGGTCCACTGACTCACGCTGCTTGGCCTTAGCTTTTTAATTGCTGTGTGCCCTTCCAATATCCTTTGGGCAGACATAATAGATTTTGTTCATTTTTTTTTCAGCCAATATTATGTGCAACAAAATACCTAGACGGTCTTACCAACGACAATAAACCCGATTTCTTGCTCTTTTGTTTATCTGATGTTGTATAAAGTTCACTGAATTTTGGTGGGGGCAATGTCTCGATTGGTTTGCTGTTACAAGATAATATTGTTTTATTGCTGGATCAAAATCTTTAAAGTGGTAATAGCTGCATGCCTGTGTTTTCAGTGTGTTATTAAAAATCTAACTGCTCAATTCTCTGCCTGTTCATAGCGATCTTGTGCTGCAGATAGTTGCTCACAGCTTTGTTATGTCTTTTTCTCGCGCCTTCATCTCGAGTTTACTAAATGGTAATTACGTCCACTAAAAGCAAGGCATTACACAGCGCCGCCTATCATCATTACGAGTGAAGCCATCATTTTTATAAATGGCATTTTTTCTGTACATATTATATTGTCACATGGATTATTCCTTGCTTAACTTAGAAAATCTTTCGTAGCCAAACGAAAGCGCAATGATAGAATCAGCTTTGCTGAATCCTCAAAGTCTTAGTTTTGCCAAGATCTGCTGGTTTAATTCTTAACAAGCTTTTACCAGCATTGAGTATCCTAACTTTGGGACCTCCAATACAGCAGAATGGCTATATACAAGGTGGTAAACAGTTTTTTCGGTGCTCATTTTTATTAAAAATAAAATAAATTTATTATTAAAACATGAACGTGATGATCTACTACAGCTTACAAGGGCGGCCTAACCTTCCTGAAACTTATGAATGACCAAGTTGGATGGCCAAGCTGTTATGCACCAAAAGGAGAGGTTGTATTCTTTGGCGGCAGTGTGGATAAAACTCAAAAACAGTTCCTCGGAAACTGAATTCAGCATTGAACAGATCAACAGATGTCGCCGCAGACATTTAAAGTATCATAACAGGGTAAGAAGCGCAGCTGGGGTATAGAATGGTGAACAGTTGTGGGGCAAACGGTCTCTTAGTTTGTACACTAAACTAGTCAGTTGATTGGTCCCATTGATTTCTGAACAAGATCTTACGTATGATTATAACGCTAAAGATCAGTATTTACAAAGTCATTAGAGTCTCTAGGATGTGATATATACTACAGATTTGGAACATTGTTATCGCATTAATCTGGGATTAATAACTTTTAATCATATAGATTTGTTTCCCTTCAAATGAACGAGCTGGAAAAATCATCTTAAACCAGGAAACATTGAAATCAGGTGGCGAGAAAGAACAAGCAGAAAAATCTGCAGAAAACACTGTATAAGGTGGGGACCATTAAAAATCATGGGCGTGTTGAAGCAGGAAAAAAAATAGCAGAGTGGAACAGACAAAAAAAAATTAATGTTAAAGAATATGAATCATCATGAAAAACCTAACACCGCCTGCGCCAGAACAAAGTCTGATTCAATGCCCGATATAAAAACTCCCAATGTGATACAAGGGCAAAGTCTTCATGGAATATTGAACTTAAAAACTGTTGACATTTTTTGAGCGCCATGCTGCTTTTTGGGGAGCAGTTATTACGGTTATAATATATATAACCTTGGCAAGCAAAAACAAAGCAATCAAAAAAATCTGAACCAATAAAAATGCAGGAAAAAAGGCACAGCACGACAAAACCGCCAATAACAAAGATCATTTGATCCATTTTGAATGGTATAATATTTAATTTTTTTAATAAAAATTGATCAAGGCGTATTTATAAATACTGGATTAATGTCAATAATTAAAGACATGGGAAGTCTATAAAAAGACATTTCATTGACCAGAATTGTATCATTGCGGATTGCTAGGTGGGATTGCAAGAACTTCATTAAGATCTAGGCAGAGAACGCTGTGCAAGACATCCTTAAACGGATGACGCGTTTTTTGTGCGCGTTGTGTGGACTATATTAGTCATTCTAATATTTAAGATTAAAAACAATAGCTGTATTTTTTTTGATAATTATAAGATAACTTAATAAGAACTTGGTTTGTACTTAAGGATGACTTAATCAAGAATTATCAAGAACTTGATCAAAAACTTATTAAGAACTTAATTAAGAACTTGGGTGTCTTAATTAAAAAACTTAATTAAGGACGGCGAGTAACGTAAGTAAGGACCCTTGGGTAACTTGATTTAAAAACTTAAAAAAGTGA
>CM031606.1:95240277-95290277 GCA_018398815.1 Conus ventricosus
GTTAAGGCGTTTAACGTCTAAGTTTTGCCAGCTAATATTAATTCCTTTATAAGGACGTCACTAACGCCCACAACCCCATCCCTCTCCACATCTTTAAAGACAGAAATTTCAATATCATTGTGAACGTGTCTCCTAATTTTCTGCTTGGAAAGAACTGTAATTTTGTAGAAGCTTTTTTTACAACTGTTTCTTTTCTGTGGAGGATGTACTGTTTTTTTCCATACGGCGTTATTTCAATTTCTTTCCGACTATTGTCGTCCGGCATAAGACTTACATGTAAAGGGCCAGAGTTGAATGCTTTTCTGAAACTTTTTTGACGGCTAAAATATGTAAATGGGCTTATGAATTCAAATTTTATTTCCCATTCTAAATATGGTTTCTAAGTGCCATTTGAGGTCAGGTTTTCGAACTATTTTATATTCATACTGGCCAACATTATTTGCCTCTAATTGCGCAGTTGTTCTAGTTTAGGAAACTTTTTGCTGTCGCCAACCTCTTTGCGTTTATAATCACCATCTTTAGTGTACTCAAAACCATACAAAGCGCCTATCTCACCGTTTTGTTCAAAGTCCGCAACGTCTGCAAGGTCTTTTAATTCTAAAGTTATACACCTCACAGGCGCTAATGTAACTCCTGATTCTTCTGGCCCACGCGACATGTTTTAGTACAACGTATTATTTTATTTCCAAAACAATGTGCAGGTTATCACATTTCACGACTTTCCTGTTTTGTCTTTGATTTTTATATTAAATGATCCGACCCTCCCACAAACTAATCTTTTAAACTGTAAATTAGGGAATGTATAATTTCATAATCGCAATATGCAGCTTTCCCTGATGGAAGAGCTCTTAAAACAGTTGAGGGCCTTCCATCATAAAGTTTTCATCAGTGCTCAGCTCATCCAAATGAACATAGAGTAATGAATGTAATGCAAGATCGAGCGGATTTTCTCCCTCATAAGTAGTTTTGTTTGGCGCAACTCTAAAACTATGAAAGGACCGATCAGCAGTTGTAAAGCCTAACATTTTAGCTAGCTCTTTATCAAAATAGTACCCTACTTCTTCTTCTCTTCAGGTTTGAAGGTCAACATTGTTTTCAGATTCGCATTGTTAAGTTTGAGAGCAATGTCGAAGTTACTCATTGCTTCTTTTAGCGAGCAAAACCCGTAATAAACCATCAGGTATGGTTAACTGGCTAACTAATGTTCCTGCATTATCAATTTTTGAATCTTATTATTCTTCCTGGATTCACTTATATTAAACCATACGACTTTGTAGAATATTTCATGGAGCGCGACCGTTCTGGTTTCGCATTCGTTATTAATAGCATGTTCTAAAAACGAAGGGCGGTCTTGAGTTGTTATTGTTACAAACATTTTTAAAACAAATTAAAAATGAGTGCATTCAAATATACTGATGCAAAATATCTGTTGGGCCGCACTACAATCTTAAAATATAGCAACTGATACTCTTGACATTGCTGTGACCCAGACTGTCACTTTTCATAAAAAGGTGAGTACTCCATTAAGCAGATATCTTAACCCCCCTGTTAAAAAAGACTACATCGCGAAAGTGTGGTTCAGTCATCCGATGCAGTTTTATCAGAACCAGTTAAACTTTGCTGTTTTGTGCATCAACTGGGTGTGGAGTGTCGTATGCCGATCATTTAAATCAATCCTGATCCTTTGGTGAGGTCAGTGTACAGATTTCATTTCTATACACCTTCAGACGTATTTTGACTGAACTGCAAGCACCATTACCAAATGACAAACCGTTTAATCCATTTAGCAACCGAATAGACATGAAGGCTTTTGAAAGGATTTGTAATGAATTCAATATTAATGTTAAGACAGACTTTAGACAAAAGTCAGATCTTAATCATGGCTTAGGCACCCCTTATTATTGGGGCGTGCACAGAAAGTATAAGTATGACTGAATCCTCCTTACACATCTTTCTCTTCAGGCACAACTGTTCACCTCGGGTCCATAGAGCAAGAGCATAAAACAGCATGGACAACATTTATCTTAGACACTTCTAAGGGCCTAACTAGAGCGGGAATAGAACGAATAAACGACTCTATTCATACTTACGTTTGGTGTTTGCTAGGTTCACAAGCACAGGCAAGATCGAGCATAACTGATCCTTCTACTGGCTTTGATGCACAAAAACAATACTTAGCAAATTTAGAGGATGCCATTAATTCTACAGTTGATTTGCCTTCAAGTATTAAAAGGTACCAACATGTTTTACAATACGCAAGATCGAAAGTAGACTTTGCTGTTGGCACTGGTTTATAACATGCTGCCTTCTGACCTCAGACTCCAGATAGGTACAATAATAAACTATAATAATGAAATTGTTATAGCAGCAATGAACAGAAGGTTGGGAAAAAACGACATAAATTCTGAGCCAGTAATATTACAAACAATAAAAGAACACCCAAGATAAGTCATCTAATCCCCAAGTCCAACCCCCCAAAGTCATTGAAGACTCAGCAAAGCTCGCGGACTCTGTTCGCGATGACCATGAATATGAAAAGACAGCGCTTGTTCTTGGATTAACTGGCATAGGATACTTTGGTCTTTATCTTACTAAATAGTAACCCAACTATTACAAGAACTAATGTCCATAAGTGCCGGCCATAAAGCCACTACTTTGCTTGCAGTAGACAAAAGCCAGCTGACAATACTCCCCAATATTCCTGGTAAAGCGTTCACGGCTTTACCAGCTAATTTTTTTAATAAACTTGCAAGATATCAAGCTGTTTTTTACCCATGATTTATCAGGCGGAGATGGAGGCGATGGCGGCGGAGGCACTGAACTTTGGCTACTGCCGCCTGTAATAGCCATTACCAGTGTACTTATTGCAAATCCTAAGGCAGTATAAACGCTTGGCTAATGTGACCCTTGCTCTCTAAACAGCGTTTTTATTCGTTCTGCTAGCGTTGTGTCTTCATATAAAATTTTTCGGATAGTTTCTCTTATTCATATTCACTTGAGTTCGTAATTGGTCTCGGTTAGTAGTTAGCACTTCTAGTCTTGCTGATCTTTCTTGTTCAAGATCTTTTAGTCTTTGGGTTATTCTTTCTTTAATATCATGCCCTAAGTCGGCGTCATCAGCCTCAACGAGTTTTTCTTTTTCTCTTCTTATATGCCCATCTAGTTCACCTAGTTTTGCTAAATTGTTTGTTAATTCGCCTCTGATGGTTCTTAAAGCATGATCAAGGGCCGCTATTTCTCGCATGGGTAGCGGTGAGTCGTGTATATCTTTAACGCTGTTTCTTCTGAAAAAACTGGTTTTCTGCTTCTATTGCATCTATTATTTCATCTGCCGATTGATTTAATTCTTTAAGTTCCATGTTTTGTATTTGGTTAGCTGTTGGGAGTTCCTGCAGTGTGTTTTTGAAGTTTAGCAACTGCATCCCTATCTAATTTCGGTCTAACAAGGCCAAGGCGATTTTGGTCTTTCACACTAAGTCTTTGTATAATTGTACTCTTGGCTAAAAACTTTGATGGGTCGGGTTTAGTTGTAAGCCGAACAAGTTGCCCTTGATCGTTTTTTTACAGACAAATGATCATCTTTTAATTCAAAATCATTTGGGTCTATAAATTCGGGAGGTTCTTGGCCTAAACTTCGTAAAATGATTTAACCTTACTTTCTGTTAATTCATGCCGCATGAGAGCGTTGAGCGATGCTGTGTCAAAGGGATCATTTCACTCATGTCGTCTCCAAGATCAAAAACATCATAATCTTCTTCGCCTTCAATTCCTGCCATGTTTTTAAATAATTAACTTTTTATTTGCTTCATAAAAATGGCGGAGCAAACATATGGCTCGATTCTTAACCCGCATAGAAGTCTGAAAGAGCCCCTTGGCGTGAAGGGAAATAAGCGGAATATTACTGTTCCAAATAATCCATCTACTATTGATGCGATCAAATTCTTACTGTTAAATTTCCAGACCTAGGAGCGGATGAAGTGATTGTGCCAGGCTCTGCGCGGCTTACTTTCAAAATAGAACTCGCTTCAACAACAGACCCAAACAGGACAGTTGTGCAGAATCTGGGGCGGCAATCGTTAAGAAAATTTCTATAAAACTTGAGGGCAAGAAATATTTTCTTTCATAATGCAGACATATTTTTAACCTATCTGATCTATGGCTAACCGGGAATGAAAGGGCTGATCTTGCGTTTCAAGGAATCGAAAATGAAGAAGCACTAAAACATAGAATAGGCGCTGAAGATACTAAAGACGGCAAAAAGTATGTAGCCGTAAAGTTTGCGTATGGAAATCGCTTTTCCATTCCCTTAGATTTTGAGTTGTTAAAAGCGCATGCGCCGTACTTTCAAGGAGCATTAAAAGACAGATTGTCATATGAACTAACTTTTAATGAATACAAACGTGTTATCAGATCATCAGACACCGGAGCAAAGTACAGCATTTCTGACATCTCGTTAGAGTTTGACGTTGTTAGCAACCCTTTCTTAGCAGAGCTGATTGAGCAACAATATCAGAGAAAATTAGTAATATATTACGACAGAGTGATTCATCATACAACATATCCCAGAAGCAGGGCAGACACTATATGGAATTTTAGTTTTAGCGTCGCAGCAAGATCGCTTAAAGGTATTTTATTGCTGTGTGAAGATGAAGAACCGTTCAAAGAGCAAGTGAAAAGTTTTTAAATCCTAAAATAACGAAAGTGCAATGTTCGATTGAGGGTAGTCCTAACCAAATCTACGCTAGCGGGCTTAAACCTTATCAGCATTTTGATGAAATAAGAAAACTGTTTGGAGGCGGGAGGTGTAGAAATCAACAGTTGACTTGCGTCTAAAGATTTACATCTTCACAATGTTAGGCTTGATGATTATTTAACAACGAAATACGTTTATGGATTGACCTAAGGTCAACAGAGGATAATCAGTTGTATGGAAGCGGGAGAGCTGTGAGAGACGTAATAAACATTCAAATTGATAAAGAAGAAGAAGCCGATAAACCGCTTAATGTACATTTGTTTTTTAATATATGATGCGCAGCTGAATATTGGAGATAACAGATTAAAAGATGTAGTATACTAAATTATTTTTTCATTTTATAAAAAGCATGTCCGTTCAGGTTTATCCAAATGTGCCTACAGCGCCGCCAAAAGAAGAGATAGTAGAAACCCCTAACATAAAAACCTTCAGATTAACCAACATTACACAAATGCAGCAAGTACTAGAGCAAGTACCTTTCAAAATACAGCAAACCAAACGAAGGTATTCTGCTGCCTTTAATGCTGTTACATATGTTATACTGGAGCATCAACTATAAGTGCTCTATCAGCAGGAACAAGTGTTGGTCCTCTTAGCAACGGGCATAGGCGCACCCGCAGCTTTACCTCTAGGTGGTTTGTCTTTAGCTCTCGGTCTATGTTCATTAGCTGTAAGTGCGGCTGGCAAAAAATTAAAACTAAACTCCAAAAGCACACAGCTATGGTTCAACTAATAACGGCTAAAACTTAGTTCGTTTAAACTGACAATAAATAAAGCGCTTGTTGACTCAAACATCACGGATGAAGAATTTAATCGTTACAGGCCGATTTTGATGACTACAAAAGACAAAAGTTTGATCTTCAAAGAAAGGCGAGGACAACTTTTTCTCAACAGCCAGACGCCGAGCAGATAAAAAAGGAATGCTTAAAAAAAGTAAACGAGACATTAAACTCTGTTCTAAACAGCTCACAGTAACAACGCCAAAAGGTGTTTATACTTTAGTTATGAGTCAAGCGCAAAAAGCCGTTGATATTGATTCTGATTAAGCCGTTGTATTTTTTTTAATTTAAATAATATGTTGGCTTAGAAAAGAAAGACAGCATGGCTAAGATATATGAAGGACAAGACGAATTTTTTGAAGGAATGCTCGAGAGAGAGCGTTTATCAAGAGCACTGAATGATATTGATTTAGAAGTCATTGACCCAACAAACGTACAGGCAAGTGTTGTTCATGCTATTTCTCAAGTTCCAGGCAAACTAACAATAGACCCGCCAGTTAAAGTAATGTTAGCTGTTTTAATCGACTATGTAACAATAAATGAAGAAAATCTAGAAGTCTGGGTCTCGACTAAACACAGACTATTCTTTCCTCTAATGACTTAACACCCGGTTGGGCAGACGAACTGCTTACACAGTTTGACGCTGCCGCTGAAGAAGCTAAAATGAGAGGCTCTGGTGGTCAGAGGCGAAGTCTTAGAGATTAGATTAAAACAGGCTAAGTATGCACCGATTGTAGGCAAGGCTTACATTCCGCTACCCCGAGAGTTGGTTTTAAAGAGAGCAGTTTTTAAACATAAAAAATTCAGAAACAATGTTTCATGTGGTGCGTTCTTGCAAGGCTGCATCATGTACGCGAACACGCAGAGAGAGTGACTAACTATCGGCAATACACCAAAGATCTTAACTTCAATGGAATATCCTTTCCTGTTAGTGTAGACCAAATTGATCAGTTTGAAGAACAAAACAAACCAATAACTGTTAATGTATACACATTGGGATGAGGAAACAAATTTGGGTGCCAATTAAAGTGTCCAAGAACAGTCCAACAATAGGCGAACCACCAAAAGTCATGTGGACTTACTCCTAATGTTTTCGCCAGCAGGGCTGCCCCATTACACATTGATACCACAATGAGCAGATTATTAGCGCATACTTCAAAACATGAACATAAACAAGAATTCTGTAGAAAATGTTTAACAAGAATTCAACCGCTCAAGCCGCGCTTGAACATATAAAACATTGTAAAAGTTCTGTAGACTGTAAGACAGAACTAACTACGCCCCCTCCAGGATCTAAAGTTAGTTTTAAGAACTGGAAACGGCTGCAAACAAGTCCATACGTAGTTTACGCAGACCTTCGAGTCGCTTATTGTTCCTTATGAAGGGCCAGCACCACAAAAACTACGAAAAACACGTCTTAATGAGTAATCATCAGATTTGTTCATTTGCCTTCATTATTGTTAGGTCGGATGGCGTTTATTCAGAGCCAGAATTATATAGAGGACCAGATGCTGCAGAAACATTCTTAAACGCATGCAGCAAGTGCGTAACGCCTGTTCTAATAATCTAAACTATCTGAAATCATAATGGCGCCTGAAGACCGACAACAGTATGACTCAGCCACGCATTGTTGGATTTGCGGTTTAGAGCTAACGCCCAAGAGTGTAAACCCCACAGTAAGAGACCATGATCACATTAGTGGGAAGTTTAGAGGTGCAGCGCACAGTAAATGCAATCTTCAACTAAAGTTTGATCCAAAGACATGGAAGCTGCCTGTATTCTTTCACAACTTGCGAGGTTATGACTCTCACCTTATAATGCAAGCAGTAACCAGCGCCTTCAGGGTAGCATGCATTGCACAGTCATCAGAAAAGTACATGTGTTTCACTTTAAATAACATGTCTTTCTACGACTCTATTGCAGCACATGATGGGTTCATTAGAGTCACTGGCTATGTCCTTAAAGTCCTGCCAATAACGGAAGAACATTTTGACTCAACTCTTGTTAGAAAGGGCGTTTACCCTTATGAGTACATGAACAGTTGGGAAAGGTTTGATGAAGATACACTTCCACCTAAAGGCGCGTTCTTTTCTAGTCTTAGAGGAAAGGACATCAGCGATTCTGATTACCAGCATGCTCAAGAGCATGGCAGAAGTTAGATTGTAAAACAATGGGAGACTATCATGACTCATACTTGAATGGCAGATGTATGTTTGTTGGCGGACGTCTTTGAAAATTACAGAAAGACCTGCATGAAACATTACAGCCTTGATCCCGCGCATTACATTTCTGCGCCCGGGATGAGTTGGGATGCTTTCTTAAAGTTTACTGGAGTACAGATTGATTTATTGTCTGACCTACCAATGATTCAGATGATTGAAAACGGATTGCGTGGAGGAATTAGTATGGCGTCGCATCATTACTGTAAAGCAAACAACAAATGCTTGGACGACTATGATCCGAGTAAAAGGTCTAACTATCTTATGTATTTAGATGCAAACAATCTGTATGGATGGGCAATGGCGCAATCACTTCCATTACGTAACTTTAAAATGTACACAGGCCGGCGATCCGAATAATATTCAAAAAGCATTAAAGTGGTTGGCAGTTTAACGCCTGATCAGCAGCGTGGTTTCATTCTAGAAGTTGATTTAGAATATCCTCATGAACTCCATGACCTGCATAATGACTATCCATTAGCAGCAGAAAGTCTAAAGATGATCCAAGAGAAGCCGCCTAAACTTGTGCCTAATCTTCGCGGCAAAAAAAATTATGTCTGCCATTACAGACTTCTACAATTTTATTTAAGACATGGTTTGAAGTTGACAGCTGTTCATCGTATAATTGCTTTTGATCAAGAACAGTTCATGAAACCATACATCATGAAGAACACTGATCTTAGAACTAAATCCACAGATTGCTTCAGAAAAAGACTTTTCAAGCTGATGAACAACAGTTGTTTTGGAAAGACTATGGAGAATCCGCACAAACGTAAGATGTTAGATTGGTCACCAGAGAGAACGAAGCAATTAAGCTGACTTCTAAACCTAATTATCAGGACTTTAGAAGATTTCATGATCAGCTTTTGGCATAATGATGAAAAAAAAGAAAGTCAAATTGGACAAACCTGTATTTATTGGGTTTACTGTTTTAGAATATCAAAGCTTTGATGTTAGAATTTCTTTATGACTACTTTAAGCCCTCGTATCCTGAGTCCAGAGTACTTTACACAGATACAGACAGTTTTGTTATAGATATTCCTACTGAGACATCTATAAAGACATGGAATTAGAAGTAGATAAAGGGCATGTGGGATGGTACGACACATCTGATTATCCTAAAGATTCGCCTTTGCATTCATACCGTTAATAAGAAGGTTTTAGGAAAGATGAAGGATGAATTATCTGGAAAGGTGATTAAGGAGTATGTGGGGTTAAGGTCAAAAATGTACAGTATTTCGAGCCAGGAGAAAATCATTAAGAAAGCAAAGGGAATATCTCGCAGTGTTGTGCAGTCAAACATATCACATGACAAACTACAAAGAAGCATTGTTTGGCAATAAGACTTTTCATCATGACAACGTAAAACTGCGATCTAATCTACATGAGATCAACACAACAGTTGTAACAAAGAAGTCGTTAGATAGAACAAACACAAAACGTGTGTTTGTTAATCCAGAGTTTTCATATGCAATTGGGCACTGGAGAACCGTAAATTAATTAAAGCGGAACTGTGTCTGGCGGGATTATCTGCAGTTCTCTTTCACAAAAGATCTTGAGGAGCTGGTTGTTTTGTTGTGTCAGTTTCTCGTAAATAATACACGGGCGGATTCATCTTTACAATTCTTTTTATTTCATGATGGATCAACACTCCAAAACTGGATCTGTTGCCCTGATGCGAGTGTCCCCTTCTGCTTCCCCCGGTAAATAAAGGTACCTTACTTTCAAACCAAATGGTAATAGTTTGCCGGATGAAGACTCTCCTTCAACAGCATTTATTGTTTTTCTTTTGATTGCTTGTACTGGTTTTAGGCCTTTAAATTCTTCATTGTTCATTGCGCGCAAAACTGAGGGCAGTCTTCTAACCCATCTGTGTTGCGAGAATTGTCATCAGCTCTCTGTGATACTGTTAGGAGAAAAGTCTTTCGGCTAAACTGTTTGTTAAAGTTTTCAACTAAAGCCTGTGATCTGTGAACTCCTGGAATGCCTCTTTTAATGGTAACTCTATGTTTCTAACAATAATTGATTCACTTGCCCTTTAAATTCTTTTCCATCATCGACTTGAATCATGCGAGGATAAGTTAGCGGGCCTCGTTGGTATATCAGTTGTATAGCAACAGCAACAGCAGAAGCACTCTTTTGTGTTAATGGCTCCGCATCTTTGTATCTTGAAGCTATGTCATGACTGTGAGTGCGTACTTAAATCTTTTTCGTCTAATCCATCAGAGGGTAAATATAGAAGATCCATTTGATGGTGTCGTTCGGTATTGCGTTCACAAAGTGTGGTCTCTGTATTCGCCTAGGTGCAGGTAAATAAATTTGCCAAATCGCTTGTTTAGATAACCATTCTTTTGCTGTTTGTTCACTGACTCCCGCTGCTTGGCTTAGCTTTTTAATTGCTGTGATGCCCTTCCAATATCCTTTGGGCGAATAATAGATTTTGTTCATTTTTTATTCAGCCAATATTATGTGCAACAAAATACACGACGGTCATACCAACGACAATAAACCCGATTTCTTGCATCTTTGTTGTTTCTGATGGTTGATAACAAAGTCACTGAATTTTGGTGGGGGCAATGTCTCGATTGGTTTGCCTGTTACAAGAGATATTGTTTTATTGCTTGATCAACATCTTTAAATGTGTAAGCTGCATGGCCCTGTTTTTTCAGTGTGTTATTAATAAAATCTAACTGCTCAATTCTCTGCTGTTCATAGCGATCTTGTGCTGCAGATAGTTGCTCCACAGCTTTGTTATGTCTTTTTCTCTCGCCTTCATCTCGCAGTTTACTAAATGCGTAATTACTTCCACTAAAAGCAAGCGCATTAACCACAGCGCCGCCTATCATCATTACGAGTGAAGCCATTTTTATAAATGTATTTTTTCTTACATATTTAATTGTCTGGAATTATTCCTTGCTTAACTAGAAAATCTTTCGTAGCAAACGAAGCTGCAATGATAGCAATCAGCTTTGCTGAATCCTCAAGTCTAGTTTGCCAAGATCTGCTGGTTTAATTCTTAACAAGCTTTTACCAAGCATTGAGTATCCTACACTTAGACCTCCAATAACAGCAGAATGGTATACAAGGTTGGTAACAGTTTTTTCGGTGCTCATTTTTATAAAATAAAATAATTATAATTATTAAAAAACATGAACAGTGATGATCTACTACAGTTACAAGGCGGCCTAAACCTTCCTGAACTTATGAATGACCAAGTTGATGGCCAAGCTGTTATGCCCCAAAAGGAGAGGTTGTATTCTTTGGCGGCGTGTGGAAAAAACAAAACAGTTCCTCGACTGAATTCAGCATTGAACAGATTCAACAGATGTCGCCGCAAGACATTTTAAAGTACATAACAGGTATGAAGCGCAGCTGGGGTCTAGAATGGTGAAAAGTGTGGGGCAAACGGTTCTTAGTTTGTACACTAAACTAGTCAGTAGATTTGCTCCCATTGATTCTGAACAAGATCTTACGTATGATTTAACGCAAGATCCAGTTTTAACAAAGTCATTAGAGTCTCTAGGATGTGATTTATACTATAGATTTGGAACATTGTTATCGCCATTAATCATGGGATTAATAACTTTTAATCATATAGATTTTGTTTCCCTTCAAAATGAACGAGCTGGAAATCAGCAGAATCAGAAAACACTGAATCAGGTGGAGAAAGTAACCAAGCCAGAAAATCAGCAGAAAACGCTGAATCAGTGTGGAGACCATACTAAAAATCCTGGGCGGTTGAAGCAGGAAAAAAATTAGCAGAGTGGAACAGACAAAAAAAATTAATGTTACAGAATATGACTCATCATGAAAACATAACACCACCGCCAGCGCCAGAACAAGTTGATTCAATGCCCGCTATAAAAACTCCATGTGATACAAGGGCCCCAAAGTCTCATGGAATATTGAACTTAAAACTGTTGCCATTTTTGGCGCCATTGCTGCTGTTGGGGGCGGTTATTACGGTTATAAAATATATAACCAATGGCAACAAAACAAAAGCAATCAAAAAAATCTGAACCACTAAATGCAGAAAAAGACACCAGCACGCCAAAACCGCCAATAACAAAGCATGCATTTTGATCCATTATAAATGGAATAATATTTTAAATTTTTTTAATAAAAATAGATCATGGCGTATTATAAAAATGATAAAGTCAATAAATAAAGACATGGAGTCTATAAAAGACATTTCCATAGACCAGAATTGTAATCAATGCGGTTGCTTAGGTTGCAAGAACTTCATTAAGATCTATGCAGAGAACGCTGAGCAAGACATCCTCAACGATGACGCGTTTTTTTTTGAGGCGTGTGTGTACTATATTAGACATCTACTATTTAAGATAAAAACATAGCTTGTATTTTTTTGATAATTATAGATAACTTAATAAGAACTTGGTTGTACTTAAAGGATGACTTAATCAAGAACTTATCAAGAACTTGATCAAAAACTTATAAGAACTTAATTAAGAACTTGGGGTGACTTAATTAAAAACTTAATTAAGGACTTGGAGTAACGTAATTAAGGACTTGGGGTAACTTGATTAAAAACTTAAAAAAGTGACTTAAGTGTGTGCATGCGTGGGGTGGGGGCAAGCAGGGTAGGGTGGGAGTGGGAGGTGGGCGCGCGCCTTTGATTATTTATAAGAAATGTCCAGATATAATATAGTTATGATCAGTAAAACAACAACAATGACAACAACAACAATAACAGCATGTATACAAGCACAATCGCACGCACACACGCACAAGATAGGGAGGTGCTTGCATGGAGAATGGGAAAGGGTTTTATGGTTGGCGCTTGAGCGCCGTAAATTCAAGACGACTGTCGGTCTCTCTGTCAACTGAAGATTATTCAAAGCGGCCGCCAAGTGCATTTATCAAAAGCTTGATTTAATAAACAAGACAGTTGAATAAATTACACTCTGTGGCCGCCCGAAGGCAGCCTGGAGCAGGTGAAGAAGTTGAAGCAAGTAGCAGGGCGTTGAAGCAAACGGCGAAGGTAAAGCAGGGCGTTGAAGCAAAACGGCGAAGGTAAAGCAGGGTGTCGAAGAAGGTAAGCATAACACAAAACGTCATTTCATTTATATACAAGTCATGTGGCAGGAGTGAGAATGCTATCGATCATGCATGATCGTTACTATATTTAGAGACATGTCATACTACAGTTTGAAAAACTTGTCAGGTAGGTCTTGCCACTGTAACGCGCTAGCCAGGCGGTTACGCGTAACCGTACTATTTTTAGAAGCCCGTCACAGTAGTTCAGAAAACTTGACAGACAGGTGGTTATATATAGCTGTTTCTGTTTAGAACCGCGTCATTCCAATCGTCAGTAGTTCACAAAACTGACAGCATAACCGTTACTTTATTGGGAAGCTTGGAGCTGATCTGTTTTTGGTAGTGTAAGAGGGCGTGACCAATACTCCTTAATTCAGGGTCTTGCAACATGGAAGTAATCTGTTTTAACTTGCCAGAAATATACCTCATGGGCAGACTGACAGTGAAAAACTGTGGATATCCAAAAAGGAACTTTGCAATAGCACGCAATTTGCGCGCATGATCATCAGAATAATCACATTTCTCTTTGAGCCATTGTGCCCAGTTTTGAGCAATCCTACCTTCTTTCCTTTGCTCATCAAACCATTTTTTGCAAAGATCAAAAAATGCCCAAATTGAACGTAAATCATGATTGTTTGAGCATCCTGCTTCTTCACATTTCTCACGCCCTTTTGCAGCCTGTCAACAATTCATTTTCATTTGCTGTTTGTGAAAAAGGTTTTCCGAAAACGTTTCTCTTGAAATCGTTGAGTTAATATCTGCTTGATTTGATACAAGATAGATATGCAGCTCATGATTGGTCATCTCTTTCCTGCTTTTCTTTTTTCCTTCCTTTTCTTTAACAATTGTAAAAGAGATTTTTTTGGGCTGTTTTGGCAGTTTTTGTGGCCCTTCTCTCTCTGCTTTACGAGCTGCTTCAATCATTTTTCAAAGTATCTTATATTTCATGTAAGCATTCTTTTCTTCTTCAGTCCACAATTCCGTTGGTGTTGTGGCGGTGGTAATGGAAGATTTTGAGCTTGTTGGAAAGTTGTAGCTGATTTCATGTCTTCCCGCACCCAAAATAATTTAATCTATAAAAGTGTTGAAAAGGTATTTGTGATTCAAGAACTTTTTCTAACTCAGAATCCACACGTCTTCTGAAACTGCAGCTATATTTTGTGCCATATGCAAACACTTCTCTCACAAAAAAAGCACCACACGTCCGTTCACCACAGCACCACAACACCAAATGACGAGATAACTCAAGGCCCGTTGTCAACAACACTAAGTGCTGGGCGGATGTGACGTCTTTTTAACTATCACATGATTAAATCTTGACTTATGATAGGTGAATGTAAGAAACATGTCTATATCTGTTTTACCCCAGGCGGGAATGAGTGAGCAAGATCCTTTCAACCACTTATAGAAATCTCGCTATTCAGAACTGCAAGCAATAGAAATCGATCGCTATTTCATAACGCACCCTCTATTAAGAGGGCCATTTCAATAGGCTTTTGAAAGTCATTGAATTGCCTGCGCGCAAGCGAGGAGGTATGGTTTCACTTCAGCGCACTCGTGTGTTGTGGTGTGTGTGTTGTGTGTGTGTGTGGTGTGTGTGTGTGTGGTTATATATAAAGTTGTAGCTGATTCCATGTCTTCCACACAATTTAATCTATAAAGCTGTTTGAAAAAGTATTTGTGATTCAAAAACTTTTTCTAACTTAGAATCCACACTGTCTTCTAAAACTGCAGCTATATTGCCATAACGCAAACTTACACCACCACAGCACTGGAAGAGAAATAACACCCCGAGTGCTGGGCAGGTAGGCCGGCAACTAGCATTAAAAGCTTACAACGCCGCCCTGACAGAGTTGACAGTACTGAAAGAGAGCCGTGGGAACAGACACCATTTGTATATGAAGCGCGTTCAGTCACGGCTGCTTTTCCTAGTTACTCTATGGGGCGTGTTCAGTCCCGGCTACTTTCCCTACGCTACTCTCTGAAAACTTTAGTAAATTAGTATTAAAACGGATACCCTGCACAGTATTGTTTGTTTGTAGATAATCGTTATTTTTTGGTTATTGACGTCTTACTTGTCAGAGAGCAGTAATATGCTGATTCTAGGGCACTTTCGCCGAAAACTCGGTGGAGGAGCAAGTGGGGTAGAGTCGGCATTTATACGTTCTCTAGTCAAAGTCGTAATGATGATAATAATATTACTGATAGGAATACTATTAATGGTCAAAATATTGGGGGAAAAAAAAAAAGAAAAGAAAAGAAAATCAATCTTGGTGTCAATAAGTATGTGTATGGGAGAAAGGAGAGTGGGTTAGAGGATTCTTAAGCAGCAGGGTTGCCGTGGCAACAGTCCCAGAGGCGAAGGTGATGGTGATGTCAATGCTAGGGGTAGTATCAATACTAGCAATAGTATTACTGAATGATACTGCTAACAACGATAGTGAAGGTTAAGGTAACGAAAGCATGATACAGAAATATATTTAGAAAATACATTTTTTATAATAATCAAATAAATAAATAAAAGAAACAATAATAATAATAATAATAAATAAAAAATAAAAAATAAAATAATAATTAAAAAAAAAATAATCATAATAAATGCATAAATAAGATAGCTATTAAGTTATGTGTGAGGTGAATAATGGGAGATAAGGTAGTATGTGTGTGTGTAGTGGGAGGATATTGTGGTGAGCTTGAGATTGATATATATATATATATATCCCCCCCCCCCCCCCCCCCCCCCCCCCCCTATTTTTCCACTACCAACGATAAAGGAGCTAGCATTCTATTCATTATGTGTGTGTTATGTGTGAGTGTGTGTTGTGTGTGTGTGTGGTGTGTGCGTGTGTGTTCCATTGTAGAAGAATTTAAAGGGCTAAAACCAGTACAAGCAATCAAAAAACAAACAATAAATGTTGCTGAAGACTCCAGTACAACCAGCAAACTATTACCGTTTGGTTTAAAAGTAAGGTACCTTTATTTACCGGGGGAAGCAGAAGGGGACACTCGCATCAGGGCAACAGATCCAGTTTGGAGTGTTGATCCATATGAAATAAAAAGAATTGTAAAAATGAATCCGCCTGTGTATTATTTACGAGAAACTGACACAACAAAACAACCAGCCCCCCAAAGATCTTTTGTGAAGGAAGAACTGCAGATAATCCCACCAGACACAGTTCCAGTTGCTTAATTAATTTTTAATTTACATAAAATGGAAGCTCAGAAGGAAGCACAGAACGAAACAAGAATGATAAAGGAAGAGACCTTGGAATTGATACGGGAATCATGATACGAATTCTACTATTAAGGAAGCATTTGTGAGGGCTCACCGACACATGCTAATGCATCCAGATTACCTACAGCCCAAAATCCCAAATTTTGATTATCAAATATGGGATAAAGAATATCTTGAAATAATAAAAAAAATTCGAGCACATCAAGCAAACATGAAAAAAGATTTAGCAGAATTGGATAATGATATAATTGAGCTTATAATAAAACTTGAGGAAAAATATAAACCCGCGGACGAAGAAAGTATTTTATGCCGTTTTCCAGTGCCCAATTGCAGATGAAAACTCTGGATTAACAAATACTCGTTTTGTGTTTGTTCTATCTAATGACTTCTTTGTTACAACAGTTGTGTTGATCTCATGTAGATTAGATCGTAGTTTTACGTTGTCATGATGAAAAGTATGTTTATTGAACAGTGCTTCTTTGTAGTTGTCATGTGATATGTTTGACTGCACAACACTGCGAGATATTCCTTTTGCTTTCTTGATGGTTTTCTCCTGGCTCGAAATACTGTACATTTTCGACCTTAAACCAACAAACTCCTTGATCAACCCTCCAGATAATTCATCCTTCATCTTTCCTAAAACCTTCTTGTTAACAGTTGAATGCAAAGGCGAATCTTTAGGGTAATCAGATGTGTCATACCATCCCGCATGCCCTTTAGCTACTTCTAATTCCATGTCTTTATAGATGTCTTCAGTAGGGATATCTATAACAAAACTATCTGTATCTGTGTAAAGTACTCTGGACTCTGGATACGAGGTTTAAAATAGTCATAAAGAAATTCTAACATCAAAAGCTTTGATAATTCTAAAATGGTAAACCCAATAAAAACAGGTTTGTCCAATTTGACTTTCTTTTTTTCTCATCATTATGCCAAAAAGCCCATCATGAAATCTTCTAAAGTCCTGATAATTTGGTTTTGAAGTCAGCTTAATTGCTTCGTTCTCTCTGGTGACCAATCTGACATCTTTACGCTTGTGCGGATTTTCCATAGTCTTTCCAAAACAGCTGTTGTTCATCAGCTTGAAAAAGTCTTTTTCTGAAGCATCTGTGGATTTAGTTCTAAGATCAGTGTTCTTCATGATGTATGGTTTCATGAACTGTTCTTGATCAAAAGCAATTACATGATGAACTGCTCTCAACTGTAAACCATGTCTTAAATAAAATTGTAGAAGTCTGTAATGACAGACATAATTTTTTTTGTCGCGAAGATTAGGCACAAGTTTAGGTGGCTCTGTTTTTGCCATCTTTAGACTTTCTGCTGCTAATGGGTAGTCATTATGTAGGTCATGGAGTTCATGGGGATATTCTAAGTCAACTTCTAGAATAAGACCTCTTTTACGATCAGCTGTTAGAGTATGCAGTTGTTCTACAAATTTTTGAATGTCTTTAATACCGCCAGTGTACATTTTAAAGTTACGTAATGGAAGTGATTGCGCCATAGCCCAACCATACAGATTGTTTGCATCTAAATACATGAGATAGTTAGACCTTTTACTTGGATCATAATCATCTAGGTATTTGTTGTTTGCTTTACAGTAATGATGCGACGCCATACTAATTCCTCCACGCAATCCGTTTTCAATCATCTGAATCATTGGTAAATCTGACAATAAATCAATCTGTACTCCAGTAAACTTTAAGAAAGCATCCCAACTCATCCCGGGCGCAGAAATGTAATGCGCGGGATCCAGGCTATAATGTTTCATGCAGGTCTTTCTGTAATTTTCAAAGACGTCGCCAACAAACATGTATCAGCCATCAAGTATGAGTCATGATAGTCTCCCATCGTTTTAGAATCTAACTTCTGCCATGCTTCTTGAGCATGCTGGTAATCGGAATCACTAATACCCTTTCCTCTAAGACTAGAAAAGAACGCTTCTTTAGGCGGAAGTGTATCTTCATCAAACCTTTCCCAACTGTTCATGTACTCATAAGGGTAAACGCCCTTTCTAATGAGAGTTGGGTCAAAAGTCAAAATATTCTTCCGTTATTGGGCAGGACTTTAAGGACATAGCCAGTGACTCTAATGAACCCATCATGTGCTGCATAGAGTCATAAAAAGACATGTTATTCAGATTAAAACACATGTACTTTTCTGATGACTGTGCAATGCATGTTACCCTGAAGGCGTCGGTTACTGCTTGCATTATAAGATGAGAGTCGTAACCTCGCAAGTTATGAAAGAAGATGGGCAGCTTCCATGTCTTTGGTACAAACTTTAGTTGAAGATTGCATTTACTGTGCGCTGCTCCTCTGAACTTTCCGCTAATGTGATCATGGTCTCTTACTGTTGGATTCGCTGCGAATTCTTGTTAAACATGAGAGGCCTAAACCACAAATCCAACAATGTGTGGCTGATTTATACTGTTCTTGGTCTTCGGGTGTCATTATGATTTCAGATAAGTTTAGATTTATTAGAACAGGCATTACGCACTTGCTGCATGCGTTCTAAGAATGTTTCTGCAGCATCTGGTCCTCTATATAATTCTGGCTCTGAATGAACACCATCCGACCTGACAACAATGAAGGCAAATGAACAGATCTGGTGGTTTTGCTCATTAGGGACAGTTTTCGGAAGTTTCTGTGGGGTTGGCCCTTTATAGGGAACAATAAGCGACTCGAAGTCTGCGTAAACTACGTATGGACTTGTTTGCAGCCTTTTTCCAGTTCTTAAAACTAACTTTAGATCCAGGTGGGGGCGTAATTAGTTCTGTATTACAGTCTACAGAACTTTTACAATGTTTTATATGTTCAAGCGCGGCTTGAAAGGATGGAATTCTTGTTAAACATTTTCTACAGAATTCTTGTTTGTGCCCATCTTTTGAAGTATGCTGCATTAGTCTACTCATTGTGCGTATCAATGTGTAATGTTGAGGCAACCCTGTTGGCGAAGACATTAGGAGTAAGTCCACATGGCTTTTGGCCGGATCACCTATTGTTGGGCTGTCTTTAGACACTCTATAGGCACCAAATTTGTTTTCTCAGACCATGTGTATACATTAACAGTTATTGGTTTGTTTTGTTCTTCAAACTGATCAATTTTGTCCACGCTAACAGGAAAGGATATTCCACTAAAGTTAAGATCATTGGTGTAAGGCCGATAGTTATCCACTCTCTCTGCGTTTTTGCGGACGTAATGCAGCCTTGCAAGAACACACCAGATAAAACATTTGTTGTCCGAATTCTTTATGTTTAGAACTGCTCTTTTTGCGACTAATGCTGGGGCAGCGGAATGTAAGACTTGCCTACAATCGGCTCATACTTAGCCTGTTTTAATCTGATCTCTAGGACTTCGCCCTCTGACCAACCAGAGCCTCTCATTTTGGCTTCTTTAGCAGCCACATCAAACTGTGCAAGCAGTTGGTCTGCCCAACCAGGTGTTAAGTCATTATGAGAAAGAATAACCTGTTGTTTAGTTGAGACCCAGACTTCTAGATTTTCTTCATTTATTGTTATATAGTCAATTAAAACAGCTAACATTACTTTAACTGGCGGGTCTATTGTTAGTTTACCTGGAACTTGAGAAATTGCATGTACAACACTTGCCTGTACGTTTGTTGGATCAATGACTTCTAGATTAATATCATTTAAAGCATTTGACAAACGCTCTCCCTTAAGCATTCCTTCAAACAATTCGTCCGGTCCTTCATATATCTTATCCATGTTGAGTTTTCTTTCTAACTCAAAATATTTATTTAAATTAAAAAAAAAATACTTAATCAGAATCAATATCAACGGTCTTTTTGTGCTTGGACTCATAAACTAAAGTATAAACACCCTTTGATGTTGTTAATGTGAGCTGTTTAGAACAGAGTTTAATGTCTCGTTTACTTTTTTTAAACATTCCTTTTTTATCTGTTCGGTGTCTGGCTGTTGAGAAAAACTTGCCCTTGCCTTTTTTTGAAGATCAAACTTTTGTCTTTTATAGTCATCAAAATCGGCCTGTAAACGACTAAATTCTTCATCTGTGATATTTGAGTCAACTAGTGCTTTATTTATTGTCAGTTTGAACGAACTAAGTTTAGCTGTTATTAGTTGAACCATAGCTGTGTGCTTTTGGAGTTTAGTTTTTAATTTTTTGCTAGCAGCACTTACAGCTAATGAACACAGGCCAAGAGCTAAAGACAAACCGCCTAGAGGTAAAGCTGCGGGTGCACCTATGCCTGTTGCTAAGAGGCCTACACTCGTTCCTGCCGATAGAGCACTAACAGTCGATGCTCCAGTATTAACATATGTAACAGCATTAAAGGCGGCAGAATACCTTCGTTTGGTTTTGCTGTATTTTGAAAGGTCCTGCTCTAGTTTTTGTTGCATTTGTGTAATGTTGGTTAATCTAAAGGTTTTATGTCAGGGGTTTCTACTATCCCTTCTTTTGGCGACTCTGGCGCTGTAGGCACATTTGGATAAACCTGAACAGACATGCTTTTTTTAAAATAAAAAATAATTTAGTATTGTATATCTTTAATCTGTTATCTTGAATATTCAGCTGCGCATCATATATTAAAAACAAATGTACATTAATGGTTTATCGCCATCTTTTTCTTATCAATTTGAATGTTTATTCCGTCTTTAACAGTTCTCCCACTTCAATGCAACTGATTATCCTCTGTTGACCTTAGGTCAATCCATAAACCGTATTTTGTTGTTAAATAATCATCAAGCCTAACACCGTGAAGGTGTAGATCTTTAGACGCAAGGTCTACTGTTGGACTTTCAAACACCTCCCACCCCCAAACAGTTTTCTTATTTCGTCAAAATGCTGATAAGGCCTAAGCCCGCTAGCGTAGATTTGGTTAGGACTACCCTCAATCGAACATTGTACTTTCGTTATTTTAGGATTAATAAACTTTTCACTTCCTCTTTTGAACGGTTCTTCATCTTCACACAGCAATAAAATACCTTTAAGCGATCTTGCTGCGGCGCTAAAACTAAAATTCCATATAGCGTCATTCTTGCTTCTGGGATATGTTGTATGATGAATCACTCTTTCGTAATATATTGCTAATTTTGACTGATATTGTTGCTCAATCAGCCTTGCTAAATTAGGGTTGCTAACAACGTCAAACTCTAACGAGATGTCAGAAATGCTGTACTTTGCTTCAGTGTCTGATGATCTGATAACACGTTTGTATTCATTAAAAGTTAGTTCATATGACAATCTGTCTTTTAATGCTCCTTGAAAGTATGGCGCATGCGCACTTAACAACTCAAAATCTAAGGGAATAGAAAAGCGATTTCCCATACGCAAAATTTAACAGCTATATACTTTTTGCCGTCTTAGCATCTTCAGGCCTATTCTATGTTTTAGTGCTTCTTCATTTTCGATTCCTTGAAACGCAAAGTCAGCCCTTTCATTTGTGGTTAGCCATAGATCAGAATAGGTTAAAAATATGTCTGCATTGTGTAAAGAAAATATTTCTTGCCCCTCAAGTTTTATAGAAATTTTCTTAACGATTGCCCGTCCCAGATTCTGGACAACTGTCCTGTTTGGGTCTGTTGCTGATTCGAGTTCTATTTTGAAAGTAAGTGCGCAGAGCCTGGCACAATCACTTCATCCGCTCCTAGGTCTGGAAATTTGACAGTAAGAATTTGATCTGCATCAATAGTAGATGGATTATTTGGGAAAAGTAATATTCCGTTTATTTCCCTTCACGCCAAAGGGCTCTTTCAGTCTTCTATGCGGGTCAAGAATTGAACCATATGTTTGCGACATTTTTTATAAAAAAAAAATAAAAAGTTAATTATTTAAAACATGGCAGGAATTGAAGGTGAAGAAGATTATGATGTTTTTGATCCTGGAGACGACGTGAGTGAAATGACTCCCTTTTACACAACCATCGCGCTCATTGCAGTATGAACTAGCAGAAAGTCGGCGTAAATTAACAGAAAGTAAGGCCGAAGCATTTTACAAAAGTTTAGGGCCCTTGAACCTCCCCAATTTATAGACCCTGATTTTGAAGTAGATGGCGGCCATTTGTTTGTGAAAAAGCGGCCCCGACCGAAAACAACGTGTTCAGCTTACATATAAACGGACCATCAAGTTTGTAGGCATGAGTTCAATTAACGAGACCTAGGGTGGAAGATCGAAATCGCCTTGGCATTACTAAACCAAAATTAGATAGGGATGCAGTTGCTAAACTTCAAAACACACTACAAGAACTCCAACAGATAACCAAATACAAAACTGGAACTTAAAGAATTAAGTCAAACAGCGGGTGAATTAATAAATGAAAAAGATGCAGAAAACCAGTTTTTCCGAAGAAACAGTACCAAAAACAATTGATGTTTCTTCATTGCCTATGAGAGAATTATTAGCCCTTAATCGTACTTTAAGAACCTTCAGAGGCGAATTAATAAACAATTTAGCAAAACTGAGTGAACTAGATGAGAATATAAAAAGAGAAAAAGAAAAACTCGTTGAGGCTGATGACGCCAACTTAGGGCCTGGTGTTAAAGAAAGAATAACCAAAGACTAAAAGATCTTAAACTAGTAAGATCAGCAAGACTAGAAGTGTTGTCTACTAACCATGAACAATTACGAACTCAAGTGAGCAGAATAAGAGAAACTATCCAAAGAATTTTATATGAAGACACAACGCTAGCAGAATGAATACGAACACTGTTTAGAGAGCAAGGAGTCACATTAACAAGCGTTATAACGGCCTTAGGATTTGCAATAAGTACACTAGTGATGGGCTATTACAGGCGGCGGTGGTCAAATCCGGTGCCTCCGCCGCCATCGCCTCCATCACCGCTTGATAAATATGGGTAAAAAACAGCTTGATCATCTTGCGGGTTTATTAAAAAAATTAGCCAGTAAAGCCGTGGACACTTTACCGGGTATATTAGGGGGTGTTGTTAGCTGGCTTTTGTCTACTGCAAGCAAAGTAGTTGGCTTTATGGCCGAGCACTTATGGGCGTTAGTTGTCTTTAATAGTCGGGTTAATTTTTAGTAAGATAAAGACCAAGTAATCCTAGGCCAGTTAATCCAAAACAAGTGCTGTCTTTTCATATTCTGGTCATTATTTTTTTTGACTCTCGTGTTCTTAAAACGGTCTTTAGGCTTTGGGCCGGGGAGAATTGGATGACTTATTCTTGGGGGGTCATCTTGTTTGTTTACTGCTTGCAATATTACTGGCTCAGAATTTATTTCGTTTTTCCCGACTTTCTGTTCATTGCCTGCCACAAGGATTTCATTATTTTTAGTTTATTATTGTTCCTATCTGGAGTCTGAGGTCAGAAGGCAGCATGTAAAAACCCAGTGCCAACAGAAAAGTCTACTTTCGATCTTGCGTATTGTAAAACATTTTGGTACCTTTTAATACTTGAAGGTAAATCAACTGTAGAATTAATGGCGTCCTCTAAATTTGCTAAGTATTGTTTTTGTGCGTCAAAGCCAGTAGAAGGATCTGTTATGTTCGTTTCCCGTTTGTGCTTGCGAACCTAGCAAACACCAAAACGTAAGTACGAACAGAGTCGTTTTTCGTTCTATTCCTGCTTTAGTTAGGCCCTTAGAAGTGTCTAGGATAAATGTTGTCCATGCTGTTTTATGCTCTTGCTCTATGGATCGAGGTGAACAGCTGTGCCTGAAGAGAAAGATGTGTAAGGAGGATTCCAGTCATAGTTATACTTTCTGTGCACGCCCCAAAAATAAGGGGTGCCTAAACCATGATTGCGGTCCAACTTTTGTCTAAAGTCTGTCTTACATTAATATTGAATTCGTTACAGATCCTTTCAAAAGCCTTCATGTCTATTCTGTTGCTGAATGGATTTAAACGGTTTGTCATTTGGCAATGGAGCTTGCAGTTCAGTCAAAATACGTTGAAGGTGTAATAAAAATGAAATCTGTACACTGACCTCACCAAAGGATCAGGATGATTTAAGTGATCAGCATACGACACTCCACACCCAGTTGTTTGCACAAAACACAGCAAAGTTTAACTGGTTCTGGTAAAACTGCATCGGATGACTAAACCACACTTTTGGGATGCGGTCGTTTTTTAAATAGGAGGGTTAAGATAGCTCTTCAATGGAGTACTAACCTTTACTTGAAAGGCGTCAGGACTGAGTCACAGAAATGTCAAGAGTATCAGTTGTTATATTTTTAAGATTGTAGTGCGGCCCAACAGAATATTTTGCATTAGTATATTTGAATGCACTCATTTTTATTTCGTTTAAAAAATGTTTGTAACAATAACAACTCAAGACCGTCCTTCGTTTTTAGAACATGCTATTGATAACGATTGTGGAACCAGAATGGTTTGCACTTCATGAAATTTTTTACAAAGTCGTATGGTTTAATATAAGTGAATCCAAAAAGAATAATAAGATTAAAAAGTTAATAATAGAGGAAAATTAGTTAGCAAGTTAACCATACCTGATGGTTATTACGGGTTTTGCTCGCTAAAAGAAGCAATGAGTAACTTTGACATTACTCTCAAACTTAATAATGCGAATCTGAAAACAATGTTGATCTTCAAACCTGAAGAAGAAGAAGTAGGTTACTATTTTGATGGAGAGCTAGCTAAATGTTAGCTTTACAACTGCCAATCAAAACCCCTTCATAGTTTTAGAGTTTACACCAAACAAAACTACTTATGAGGGGGAAAAATCCGCTCAATCTGCATTACATTCATTTTCTCTATGTTCATTTGGATGAGCTGAGCACTGATGAAAACTTATATGATGGGAAAGCCCTCAACTGTTTTAAGAGCTCTTCCATCTGGGGGAAAGCTGCATATTGCGATTATGAAATTATACAATTCCCCAATTTACAGTTTAAAAGATTAGTTTGTGGGAGGGTCAGATCATTTAATATTAAAAATTGCAGACAAAACAGGAAAAGTCGTGAAATGTGATAACCTGCACATTGTTTTAGAAATAAAATAATACGTTGTACTAAAACATGTCGCGTGGGCCAGAAGAATCGGAGTTACATTAGCGCCTGTGAGGTGTATAACTTTAGAATTAAAAGACCTTGCAGACGTTGAGGACTTTGAACAGAATGGGAGATAGGCGCTTTGTATGGTTTTGAGTACATAAAGATGGTGATTATAAACGCAAAGAGGTTGGCGACAACAAAAGTTTCCTAAACTAGAGCAACTGCGCAATGTAGAAGCAAATAATGCCGGCCCGTTGAATATAAAATAGTTTTGAAAACTGACAGCAAATGGCACTTAGAACCATATTTAGAATGGGACATAAATTTGAATTCATAAGCCCATTTACATTTTTTAGCCGTCAAAAAAGTTTCAGAAAAGCATTCAACTCTGGCCTTTACATGTAAGTCTTATGCCAGAGGACAATAGTCGGAAAGAGATTGAAATAAAGCCGTATGGGAATAAACAGTACATCCTCCACAGAAGAGAATCAGTTTTGAAAGATGCTTCTACAAAAAATTTCAGTTCATTCCGCAAATGAAATTAGGAGATACGTTCACAATGATATTTGAAATTTTGTCTTAAAAGATGAGGGGAGGGATGGGGTTGTGGGCGTTAGTGACGTCCTTTTAAAAGGAATTCTAATTAGCTGGCAAAACTAGACGTTGAAAAACTTAAAGTTACTGTCGTCGTTCTTTACGACGGTGGGGGGATTAAGGTCATTACAACCCGTGACAAAATCAATATTAGTCTAAATAGAAACAATCTTACAGAAATAAATTGGATTAATCTTACACATTTAGGCCTTATAGGGTTTTATTACACTGAACAAGTTTTGACAGAGAGTATGATAAACATAATAACTGGATTAGATTAAATTCTGTTAAAAAACTATGGAGCAGTTAAACTTTATGATAAAAACCCCTCATTGTTCACTAATTTGTGGACAGACTGGTTGTGGAAAAACAATATTTATCCTCGACCTATTACAAACAGTTTATCGTTATAATTTTGATCATATAGTAATTTTCTGCCCAACACTTAAATGGAACAAAGCATATAATGATAGAAGGTTTATATGGGTGGATGATGACATTGATTGATCCCAACAATAAGCTGAGTGAGTGTTTAGAACACTTTTATAAATTGTTTGAGGGAACTCAGACACTATTTATTATAGATGACTGTTCGGCAGAAAGAGACATAGTAAAAAAAAGAAACACTTTGGCAAAACTGGCTTTCAGTGGAAGACATGCTGGAATAAGTGTGTGGATTTTATGTCAAAAATATAACTCGGTTTTAAAAGACTTTAGAGAACAGTTAAAGACTGTAGTTTTATTTCACATGAAAGACAGAGACGCATTGATGAATGTTTGCGCGAAAATGATGTTATTGAAAATAATCAGGAAAAACATAGGATTAAGCAAAAACTAAAATCTGAAAAGTTTAGTAAATTAGTATTGAAAAACGGATAATCCTACACAGTATGCATGTTTGTAGGGTTTACTAGTTAGAGAACTAATAAATACCTATCCTAGCGCACCCGCCCGAAACTTATGTTGAGGGCGGGTGAGCTAGGATTGGTATTTATTAGTTCTCTGCTTCTTTAATGCCGTGGATCCGGATGTTCCACTGGCGGCCGTGCTGCTCCATCTTATTGGTCGTGGACTGCAGCACCTTCGTCTCCCTGCGGTTGGACTCCAGCTGGGAGCGGAGAGAAGTGTTGTCCTTCAGCTGCTGTACTTCACCAGACGGCTTATCCCTCTCCTGCTGTAGGTTGAAGAGGTTGTTCTTCAACACATCCATACGATGGGTTAACGTTTCCCTGTTCCTGGCAATCTCATCTTTCAAAGACTGAATGTCTTCTGTCATGCACGCTAACCCCAACTTTTGGTCAATGAGGTCCAACCTCGCTTTCAGTTCCTCCATTTCAACACTGCTGCTATCACTATTTTCACTATGTTCACTATGTTCACTATGTTCACAATGCCCACTGACAGTTCTTTGCTTCTTCCTTTCTTGCTTCTTCTCGTTAGGAGAGAGCGTTTCGGTTGGACTCGCACACTGATCAGAAGAAGTAGAGGAAGATTTCCTTTTGCTGCCTGTCACCTTGGAAGCAAAATATTTCGAGATGGTCGAACGCATAGCACACTCCGCCTCACGGTATCCCAGAGAAATTGTCACGCAACAGTCAAAGCACTCTACGCCAGTTCAAATGTTCTCTTCACATCATGAAGATATTTTCACCATCACTATCAACAGGCACACACACACAAAGAAAAGAAAAACATTTTCTCAGTGGAGTCACAGAGAACTGAACCATGCAGTAGAAATGACACTGACAAAGCACACGGCCTGTCAAACCGGTCACATGCCAAGATGAGTTCACTGCGGAGAGAAGCAGAAACACGTCCGCCTCGCTTCACGGCTAAGCGTGAACTCATGCCAGAGAGACTTGATGCTCTTCTGTATCCTCCCCGACAAGCTGTTGCAAAGTTAATTTCCAGTTTAGGTCATTAAGCCCACTGTAGCGATGGCCAATTCCGCACAAACCTTCCGTCCATGACTAACAGGCAGTGGGCCGTTGACCCACATTCCACAGTTATTTTCTACAAATGTTTGTAAATTAATTAAGAAATAAATGAAGCTACACTTGGTGAAATCAGTTATTCATCTTTCATTTCCATACACTGTCTTTTGTACTTTTGATGGGGATTACAGCCTGATGTGGCCCTTTGCGGTCGGCTGGGCTATAAGCAACATTATCTTATCTTGATGGGGATTGTGTGTTGGCTTGTGTTGAAAGTTGGCGCTGTTTACCAATTAGCCGCGAGCCTTGGCGGCCATGCGCACGTCTCGCTCCTGTCGCCTCCTTTGGTTTTCCTGCACCACGCTTGTCGGGATATCTATCAATTCTAAAAATAGTATGCTAATTAGAATTAGGAAGAGGAGTCACTCCTGTGTAGTTTCAGTGTCGGTATTGATTGAAACGTTCAGAATAAACAATAATTCTTACACTTTTTATATTACATTTTCGAAATAATTATACACTCACGCAATACCTTGAACTACAACGAAGTAAACTTTTTTTAAGTTTGTCCGTCCAGTCCCTGCTGGTAAGGGGGGGTCAGGGGTGAGTGTATTTGTTTTGTGGTTGTTTTGTAATGATATTGTTGTATTCAATATTTCCTGCCAATAAGCTACTGGAGGAGAATTAGGGTGGAGCAGAGGAAAGGGGGGGGAGAGGAGTGGGGAGGGGATGGGGGGGGGGGGGGGGGGTGTGTGCAGGGCACAAGTTTGTTGTTTCTTTTTAGTGAAATCTTCTGAGCATTACTTTTGAAGCACATGTCAATCACATGTCTTCATAAGGTCATACCAAGCAGAGGTATTCAATTCATGTGCATAATGTTTACATGACACAAAAGAAGTTAGGTAAAAAAGGGTAGGGGGGTGGGGGGGTTGGAGATGGGATGGGGGTGTACAGTTGTGTTGACGTGTTCACATGTCTTCTTGTTGGATAGATCTTGTCATCCTGATCATTTTGATATAAGTTAGATAGATCTTGTCATCCTGATCATTTTGATATAAGTTACATGCCTGTATGTTGATTAAAAGCAGAGAGCTGTCATTTTACAACTTGTTTTGGTTGCTGATGTGAGAAAAAAACCCAAGTCAAAATAGAAGATGTTAGCATTTGTAAATGTGTGGTATTCAGACTGTATATGAGCCTCAGGTTTGAACAAATTCAGTGTATATTACAAAAGGTTGACATCCATCACCCATGGTTTCAGAAATGACACTTGCCAGATGGTTGAGTTACAGGCCTGCAAACATGATCCTGAAGGGGAATTTCAACTGTTGAATAGTTGGAAATTTCATCACTTTGCTCCTAATTAAGCCACAGATATAAATGTTGAATAATTTTCTTTGCTTCGAGTGGTTCTATCCCCTTGACTTATTGAAAAACAACAACAACAACAACAAAAAAACAATCAAAAACACTTTAAAAATCACTTTGGAGTACCAACAACTATGCACAGATTGCCATATCCCTTGATTCATACGTTTTAGTAAAGTGTTAGTACTAGCGTGCATACTCACACACACAGGTGCATACCCTTATGTGCACAAAGCACTTGTACACATTCCCACGCTCCCACACTGACGTACATATACAGGACATAAGCCTGCAGTCAGCTGATGCTCTGTCTCCTTGTGTCCCCTCCTTGTCCTGCCCCCCCTCTAGGTTTGGATCTGGCGCACATCCGGAACGGCTATGTGTACCACACTGTCAACGATCTGCCCCGCTTTGTGGAGCCAGGCTGCCTTCAGCGTACAGGTAGGTGCCACGCATTGCCCTCACTGAGGTCATACACAGCGTACAGGTAGGTGCCACGCATTGCCCTCACTGAGGTCATACACAGTGTACAGGTAGGTGCCATGCATTGCCCTCACTGAGGTCATACACGGCCTTCAGTGTACAGGTAGGTGCCACGCATTGCCCTCACTGAGGTCATACACAGTGTACAGGTAGGTGCCACGCGTTGCCCTCACTGGGGTCTCCATACACAGCGTACAGGTAGGTGCCTCACATTGCCCTCACTGAGGTCATACACAGCGTACAGGTAGGTGCCACGCATTGCCCTCACTGAGGTCATACACAGCGTACAGGTAGGTGCCACGCATTGCCCTCACTGAGGTCATACACAGCGTACAGGTAGGTGCCACGCATTGCCCCCACTGAGGTCATCATACACTGCCTTCAGCGTACAGGTAGGTGCCATGCATTGCCCTCACTGGGGTCTTTATACACGGCCTTCAGCGTACAGGTAGGTGCCACGCATTGCCCTCACTGGGCACATTCATCCGCAGAGGAATCGTTAGTTGAAGACAAGGGCAATAACTCCTGACCACCTATCGGTCACAGGAGGGGAAGGGATGGAACGGCCGCGGTTTGTTTAAACAGCACACTTCTGCTGACAGCTGCCAGCTTCCTCGCGCTAACCTCCCACAAGCTTTTCTCCCTACGCATAATGTGATATTAACTGTCTGGCTGATAGTGTGGTGAAAACCGGATGCTGTGTTTCTTCATTAATACTTTGTGCCAGAATGCAACGAACTGTGGTCGATTGATGTCACTGAATTGTGGGGTCTTTGACTGACAGAACGATACCAAACATGAATGCGTCTTCTTTCATACGCATTGCTGACAAGCACCACAAAAATTTTCCAACAAAAAAACGATTGAAACAGACTAACGAACACACAAAGTGAATTGAAAATTCAACTCAGTGGAGAGCATGCGTTTCTGAAGCTATCACGCTCAACCTGGACCATATTGGACATGCTTATCTTTCCTTTACAACTGACAGAAAGTTATTCGCGGGACTCCTACCTGACAGCCGGTACCGGGCCAAAATAAACAGTCGCTGTCGGCACTGGTCAGCTTCACTGGGAACACGGTGACAGTTTCCCAACCACGGCCTAGGCATGTTTTGCTTGTTTATCTGCGTGCTCTAAGTGCTTGTGAAACATGCCGATACTGATTCTATCACAACCGCAGCATGCTTTTAGTAAGCAAGATTTTAGCATACTACACATGCAGATGTCAGTTATAAACAATGAAATGCTTCCTACCTGACCTTGTTCTTTCGCCTGTTCGAATCACATGCAGATGTCAGTTATAAACAATGAAATGCTTCCTACCTGACCTTGTTTTTTGCCCGTTCGAATCATTTGAAATTGATGTCACATATACACACACCAATGCAAAAGGTTGTCTCATTTTTATCTTCATGGTGAGCCTACTCACGACTGAGAGAGGAGAGAGAGAAGAGAGCGCACACACGCGCGCGCACAACACACACACACACACAACACACACACACACACACACACACACACACACACACATTGACAGAAACCACACACCAGCAACAGTGGTCGATGGTGACTGACAAACTGACGTAGACACACTTTCATTGGTATCGAAGCAAACATCAGACATGTCAACACATTCAAATGCCGAGTTGGATGTGCTAGCTATGACTGGTGAGGTTTGTGCAGAGGATGTTCTAGGCTTTTTCACGGGGTCAATACCAATGGAGAAAATGATGACACGCTTTCATCTGTGCGCAAGCAAAGATCAGACTGATCTAAGCATTCTTGAGCAGATCTTTTGACGGGTCGGCTCTTCTTTGTTTTCTGATGACCAATAAGTCCGGCTGATTGAAAGAATCCACACGATGTACACTGACTCAAAGAAAGATCTGGATCGAAAGTTGTCCAGATTTTTGACATTCTCTCTATGTCACGAGCAGCATTTTCTTTTGTAGTATAACATTGAGAATGTGCTGACATATGTCTCGTTTTTTTTCAGTTTATGGTAGCATTTTATGCAGGTACACTTGGACTGTTTGCCTTCTTCATCCCCAGAAATATCTAGAGTGAAATACTGCAACAAATCATTGGAGAAGTTGACACAAAGTCTAGCGTTTAATCCTTTATCTTGTACCTTTCTGAGCACTCGACTGCCGCGCACACGGCACAACAAATCTACACGTCTTTTGTGTTCACTGAAGTTGTGTTCAAACGGCTCCGCCATTGTTGGCGCTACAAACACGCACGTGTACGCACGTACAACAGATCGGAATGAAGTAGGCCTACACGTAAGCAACAAGACTAGCCAATGCAGGGTCGGTCCACACATGCGCGTGTGCGCACACACACACGCACGCATGCACGCACGCACGCACACACACACAACATGTGTACACACACACACACACACACAAACACGCACACGCACGCACACACAGAGAGAGAAGAGAGAGAGGAAGAAGAAGAAGAAGAGCACCACACATGTACACGGCTTGCTGAGCTAACGCTGCCTCCATAGATATACGTATACACGTGCCGGGTCCTGGCCAACTTATGAAAACAAACTTCTCTATGAGAAAAACCCCCTCAAGAACGCGTGATGAACCGAAGTTGTATCAAACAGCACAAAAAAGAATCACAACACACAAATCACGCACACAGTTAATTATATCCAGTTATAGAGTGTGAGAGAATAATAATCCGTAAAGCACAACAGGAACAGCACAGCATGAGAACACATTCTCTCCCGTGTGCACAGCTGTGGTACACGGGGCGCTGCCGTCAGTCACGCAGTCTGCTTATCGCCTGCCGGGCAGGCAGAAGGAACTAAATAACACGATTTTCATCTCGGCCGGACAGCTGTGTGGGGTCTTCATACACGACCTTCAGCATACAGGTAGGTGCCTCACATTGCCCTCACTGGGGTCATACACAGCGTACAGGTAGGTGCCACACATTGCCCTCACTGAGGTCATACACAGCGTACAGGTAGGTGCCCCACATTGCCCTCACTGAGGTCATACACAGCGTACAGGTAGGTGCCACGCATTGCCCTCACTGAGGTCATACACAGCGTACAGGTAGGTGCCTCGCATTGCCCTCACTGAGTCATACACAGCGTACAGGTAGGTGCCACGCATTGCCCTCACTGAGGTCGTCATTCACAGCCTTCAGCGTACAGGTAGGTGCCACGCATTGCCCTCTCTGGGGTCATCATACACAGCCTTCAGCGTACAGGTAGGTGCCACGCATTGCCCTCACTGAGGTCATCATACACAGCCTTCAGCGTACAGGTAGGTGCCACGCATTGCCCTCTCTGGGGTCGTCATACACAGCCTTCACTGTGAGTCAGTGAGTGAGTTCTTTCATTTAGAGTCTGTTCACACTTGGTGATATTAGACTTTAAAAAAAAAAGAAAAGAAAAATTACCAGCAAGGAAAAGGGGAGCATTTTTTTTTATTATTCTATTAATTTGATGCACGGAAAGTGCTTTTGGGATTTGCACAATTTCTGGTTCATGGGTTATTGTTTTGATAGATCATGTACAGTCACATCGATGTTCGATTCTTTATATATTGATATTGAACAGTGAAAAGAATATGGGCCACTGATAGCAGGCTTAAACAATCGCATGCCACATTTCCGGGAAAATCTTGGTTTTCCACGAATTCAGTTGAAGCTCGTATATTGAAGATGACAAATATTGTGGACATGATAAGATTTCATACTTGGCTGGAAGGTGTTCACTGTTCACGCATTGAACAGTGTACGCATGCTCTCATCATAGATCATAAAGCATGCAAGCATAGGCCATGTATCAGTTTTTAGAGGATTTATGAGAAGGAGGCTTTTTGTGACATTTCTTGTGTGATTTGTTTTTGAATTATTATTATTATTATTATTATTATTATTATACAATATCTTAATTGTGAAGGCTATGTGATTTGTTTTAGTATTGATATCTCGAGGCTTTGTGGGTTTTTTTTTCAATGTGCATGACTTATCATTCCTATTTTTACCATTTGCTCGTTTTTGAAATGTAAAGCGCCGTTGAGAGCATTTTTTTTTAATGGAATATGTGCTATAGAAATAAACATTATTATTACATTATTATTATCTCATTTTTTTCTTTTCTCTCCTGCACAGTAACCTGAAATAAAATGATGAAGAAGGTGAAACAAGACAAACAGAAACATGACATGGACCAGGGCAGCACGGTTTAAAATGGTTGTGTTCTCTGTTAGGTTATAACAATCAAATCTGCATTGTTCATTTTGGATAAATGAGTAGACCACACACATTCCAAAGTAAGAATGATAGTGTATGCACGAGAGTGTCTGTGTTTTCAGAGTTTTCACTGAACTGACTATCTCCATCCTAGCCCCCTGCATAGCTGTCATCACCTGTTTCCTCAAAATCACGGAGATTGTCATCAGCTTGATTTACCTTTCATCACCTGTTTCCTCAAAATCACGGAGATTATGTCATCAACTTGAGTTACCTTTCATCACCTGTTTCCTCAAAATCACGGAGATTGTCATCAGCTTGATTTACCTTACATCACCCATTTGCTCAGAACCGTGGAGATTGTCATCAGCGTAATTATACTGTTGGAAGCGGAAGTGTATAGCTTTAACCTTCTGTTTGTGTCTGCGACTGAATTGCTAAGCAGGCGTTTCTGCCGTTCGTTTTTCAAAGACAGGAATAAAGTGAGGGTAGTGTGGGTAAGTGACAAGTGGAAGAGTTGTGGGTGTATGTTGGAAAGGCTGCGTCTGAACCTGTCCTCTTTGGAGGCGGCAGTTGTCACTGTTGTCAGGCTTTGTTCCCCCCGAGTTCCCAGACCCATACCCTTTGAACCTTGACCCTCCTGTGGCTTCTTCACCCTCCACGCTCACAGGTGTTGGTTTTCTTCATTAAGGATTTAGAAGGTCTGTGCTTATTTAAACAAATTTGAAAAATTATTGCTAAAGCTCTCCGCCCCCCCCCCCCCCCCCCCCCCCCCCCCCCCCCCCCCCCCCCCTAAAAAAAACATTGACAAACAAATCACAACACAAAATATGACGCGTTTCGACCTCTTAGGCCTCCTTCAGGCAAGTTACACAACACTTAAATGAACGAGCAATCACGTATCTTCATCCAATTCCGCGCAAGATGGGCGTTGAGTCCATGTTAACACTGTAATGAGGCGTGAGTAAAGAACCTACACACACACACACACACACACACACACACACACACACACACACACTCACACACACACACACACCACACACACACACACACACACACAATCATTTTTCAAGTTTTTTTAGATTTCCGCTTGCAGTCGCCACACTTGGCAGCTATGTCTGTGTGTGTCAGACTGTTTCCACATCTTTTTTTTTTTTTTTTTAGGTCCCATAACCTGCATCATGTTGACTCTTTGTTTTTTTAACCTGCAGGTATATTGACATTTTGTGAGCGAAGTGGGGACGCCAGGGATTCTTTCAATGCTGATTGTGTCGTTGCCTTGTTTGACCTGTGGGTCAGAGAGGTCTCCCTATGGCGTGGTTTCTTGGAGTGTGTCATCCTCTATTTTGACCTATGGGACAGAAAGGTCTCCCTATGGCGTGGCTTCTTGGAGTGTGTCATTGCCTTGTTTGACCTGTGGGTCAGAGAGGTCTCCCTGTGGCGTGGTTTCTTGGAGTGTGTCATTGCCTTGTTTGACCTGTGGGTCAGAGAGGTCTCCCTATGGCTTGGTTTCTTGGAGTGTGTCATTGCCTTGTTTGACCTGTGGGTCAGAGGTCTCCCTATGGCGTGGTTTCTTGGAGTGTGTCCCACTGTCTTCCTGCTCTGTGGTATGTAGTTTCTCTCTGCCATCATGCCCCCATTTAGCTCTTTACTCTGGAAATTTTTTTTACCTTGTTCCCTCACCCCCAGTACGATGTACATGTCAGCTTTGTCATTGTTATGCCGTGACTGGGTAAAGACGTTGGAACGGGTACTAGCTGTCCGTTTGGTATAGTTGTTTTAGTTTGTTTATCTTTAGTCATGCTTTTCGTTTTGTTTTGTCTTTCAAGATGGTGGAGATGAATTAAATACAGTGGCTGACATAGTGGGCACAGCTGAGGGTTATCTGCTTTCAGAGTGATGATGGTGGAGATGAATTAAATACAGTGGCTGACATAGTGGGCACAGCTGAGGGTTATCTGCCTTCAGAGTGATGATGGTGGAGATGAATTAAATACAGTGGCTGACATAGTGGGCACAGCTGAGGGTTATCTGCCTTCAGAGTGATGATGGTGGAGATGAATTAAATACAGTGGCTGACATAGTGGGCACAGCTGAGGGTTATCTGCCTTCAGAGTGATGATGGTGGAGATGAATTAAATACAGTGGCTGACATAGTGGGCACAGCTGAGGGTTATCTGCCTTCAGAGTGATGATGGTGGAGATGAATTAAATACAGTGGCTGACATACTAAAGTGGGCACAGCTGAGGGTTATCTGCCTTCAGAGTGATGATGGTGGAGATGAATTAAATACAGTGGCTGACATAGTGGGCACAGCTGAGGGTTATCTGCCTTCAGAGTGATGATGGTGGAGATGAATTAAATACATAGTGGGCACAGCTGAGGGTTATCTGCCTTCAGAGTGATGATGGTGGAGATGAATTAAATACAGTGGCTGACATAGTGGGCACAGCTGAGGGTTATCTGCCTTCAGAGTGATGATGGTGGAGATGAATTAAATACAGTGGCTGACATAGTGGGCACAGCTGAGGGTTATCTGCCTTCAGAGTGATGATGGTGGAGATGAATTAAATACAGTGGCTGACATAGTGGGCACAGCTGAGGGTTATCTGCCTTCAAGGTGGTTGTGGCCAGGATGACAGTAGTTCAGCTGCCATGTATGATTACTGTATTTCCACTTTTTTTTCAGTAGATGACGATCGTCTCTTCATCAAGAGTGTTTTTGTTGTTTTTTTCTGGGTATGCAGGCATATACTCCTGCAGACACTCCCTGTATAGACAGGCAAAGATAAATCCCATCTACTCAACAAAGGGAGTGGAGTTTTGTGTGTATGACTGTTTTTTATCCCGCCATTAAGGCAGCCATACTCTAACTTCAGGGAAGGTGCATGTTATGTGTAACGTGTCATCCATACTAACGGCCAAACTGGACCTCTCTTCCGAAAGTTAGTGATGGGATTTGACACGTGTGCAAGATGTTATGCGTACGTTTACACATGGAACCTCAGTTTATAGTCTCATTGGAAGGACTGTATGGGAAATGGAGTCAGAACCAATGTAAAATCTGAGGGAAAAATCCCCCTGTACCAAAACAGCCCAGCGGAAATTTGAACCCGCAACCCCAGGATCACCAAGATTACAAGTACGGCGCTCTACCACTGAGCTGTTCCGGCCCCCCTTCATCAGGAGAAGAATGTTTCTGCATGGTGATTGTCCTGACATACCTCAGTGGAGTTGGCTGGGCCGTGAACAATAACAAACAAATAGAAACAAATAGTGGTTTGGATTTCTTTTCATCTGCAGCTGATGTGTTGGCATCTTTGTTTTCTTACCTACAAGTAAACGTTTTGTAAGTCAGCAAATAATAGCTTTCTTTTTAATGAATTACTCAAATTTTGTGATTTTTGCATCTTCACATGTAAGTAACTGTTCAGGCATTTTACAGCTGTTAGTTACAGTTTTTCTTTTTTTTTTTTCTTTTTTTTTTTTTGTCCTGCAGGGATATGGTAACAAAACTAACATTTTCAATTTAACTTGAGAACATTTCTGCTGAAGCACATATATACACATGCCCACACACACATGCACGCACGCATGCACACAGATATACACACACAAGAGTATTTGACTAAAATGTATAGATTACAAGATTTTTTTTTCTCTTTCAGTGCGCATGTCACTACGTTTTATTTTCATTGTTTTTTTTTTTTTACAATTGCGCAAGGTACTTTTTTTCCTTCAGTGTGCAGCAACAGCTTTGTGACAGTTTTTTTTTCGGATGTGCAGGTTACAGTGTTGTTGATCGTTGTGCGTGGGCAGGTGACAACATTCTGGCCCTGGTCCAGGGGCTGGTGTCCACCTGACAGCGTTGTTGATCGTTGTGCGTGGGCAGGTGACAACATTCTGGCCCTGGTCCAGGGGCTGGTGTCCAGCTGACAGTGTTGTTGATTGTTGTGCGTGGGCAGGTGACAACATTCTGGCCCTGGTCCAGGCGCTGGTGTCCAGCTGACAGCGTTGTTGATCGTTGTGCGTGGGCAGGTGACAACATACTGGCCCTGTGCATTGTTGATCGTTGTGCGTGGGCAGGTGACAACATTCTGGCCCTGGTCCAGGCGCTGGTGTCCAGCTGACAGCGTTGTTGATTGTTGTGCGTGGGCAGGTGACAACATTCTGGCCCTGGTCCAGGGGCTGGTGTCCAGCCCCTACCTGGTGGAGCCTGGCCACTATCGCCACGGCAGCCTGGTGTTCTTTGACTTCCTGGGCTTCTTCATGGTGGCCTACCCTCAGCGCCTGGCCGTGCTGCTGAACTGGGCCGTGCTGGTGGCCGTGCTGGTGATCGGGGTGAGGAAGGCCCTCAGCAACAGCTACGGTAGGCGCCAGGGGTCTGTAGGAGTGGGGGGAGGGGGAGGCACACGCTCACGCATAGGTGAATACATTGGTGTGTAAGACACTGACACTGACATTTATTGATTAGGCCATAGACCCATATCAGCAGAGGCATATAAGTCGTAAATACATTATCATTCTTAAGTTATCCATTTCTAATCTCAAAGGCTTTATAATTATATGTTGCAAGTTTGATTTGTGTAGATTTGTTATTGTTTGCAAGAAGAAATGGAAAGTTCAAAGCTTGAAGGGTTATTGAAATACTTTTTTTGTGATGTACGATTGGCTAATTTCCTGATGTCTCGGACAAGAGAGGATGAAGTGAACCTCTGTGGAATCGACATGAAGGCAGTCGAATCTCTTTTCACGAGCGTTTTCCCCAAAACGTAATCTGTGGATCTTCAGAGGCGAAACTTCCTAACCTAAAGTGAATGAAAAGTGTTCTAACCCTGAGATGTTTCAGCTGGTTCAGGTATGGTGCTATCAGCTGTGGTCTGTAAGAAAAGGGTAGTTACATCTTCAGCTCAGTGAAAAGCTTTAATGGTCTCTCTCTGCTCTGTCCTCAGTCACCTGATGATTTGATGTTGGGGCTGTCACAGACCCTCTCCTCATGGAAGAGGCAGTTGTTCAGCTGTACCCCCCTATCCCTGTTTCACGGGTCTGATGGGCCTTTAATTCGGGCTTTTCCAGTTCTGTGCCGGGGTGCTGTCATTGGTCTGTTTGTTTGTGGGTCCCCAGCTTTTGTCCTTCAGTCTCGTTTTCTTTGGATTACTTTCCTTTGCAATGAACCGTGTCTGCTTTGGTTCAAAGTTCCCCATTAAGAAAAAAAACCTCTTTGTATACTAAGATGCAATCTCATTGCATATGCCATGCACAATGCTTTGTTACAGAGGTGCGATGTGAGCGTACCTCAAGTTGAAAAATGAATAGTTCATAGGTCAACGGTCTTGCATGGTTCAAAGTCGGTCAGGCTCTTGCTTTGAAACTTTTCAAGGTATTAGTTCAATTTGTTTTACACATGTAGCCAAAATTTTACATTATTCACGTTTAAAAAAAAAAAAATTTTTTTTGAAGACCTATAAAATCGGCCAGTATTGAAAGTTTGCAAAGGGAAGCAGTCGCCCAGAATAGAATGAGTTAATTGTTTCTCTTTCAGAAGAATGCATGCGATAGAAACTCGGGTATTTGTTGCTGGGCATTTGTGTGAAAAGCAAACCTGCTTTGGAGCAATTGCTACAGATGGAGAAAAAAAAAAAAAAAAGAACTACTACTACAATATTTACAGAAAGAAAAAAAAAACCCCGAAAAACCAACGTTTTCCACTTGTGAGGAAAGTAGATTCTTTTCGTTATGAGGACACCTGAGGGTGTGTGATTATTGTTCGCAATCTCAGTTTTTGCGAAACCTTTTTTTCATATCCCCTGAAGGGAAATGTGTGGCTTCATTGATCTGGTGAACGC
The DNA here is from genome assembly GCA_018398815.1 of Conus ventricosus. Classification (NCBI taxonomy): domain Eukaryota; kingdom Metazoa; phylum Mollusca; class Gastropoda; order Neogastropoda; family Conidae; genus Conus; species Conus ventricosus. The sequence goes on from CM031606.1 coordinate 95,279,720, forward strand.
AGAGTGAAGCCGCACTTCATACCAAAGCAGTCGGTGATCGAACCGTGACCTGAGCTGCTTGACCTGTGCTGTGGAGAAAACAGCAAGACAGAAGAGCATTCCGTCATCATCGTTAGTAAAGTGGTTGGGGCACCACCGCGTGAACTGTCGGCCCCCCTCCACCCTCGCCTGCCCTCTCCTCCTCTCTGGCGTCAGGGCCTGCCCAGTCCTGAATGCCGCCCTTCCATCTCTTTCTCAGTCTGCCCCCCCCCCCCTCCCCCCCCCCTGTCTTTTGGTACATTGCATACATAGAAAGACAAGCGCACCAAAACACAAGGAATACATAGAAAGACGACCACACCAAAACACAAGGAATACATAGAAAGACGACCACACCAAAACACAAGGAATACATAGAAAGACGACCCCACCAAAACACAAGGAATACAGAGAAAGACGACCACACCAAAACACAAAGAATACATAGAAAGAGGACCACACCAAAACACAAGGAATACAGAGAAAGACGACCACACCAAAACACAAAGAATACATAGAAAGAGGACCACACCAAAACACAAGGAATACAGAGAAAGACGACCACACCAAAACACAAGGAATACAGAGAAAGACGACCACACCAAAACACAAAGAATACAGAGAAAGACGACCACACCAAAACACAAAGAATACATAGAAAGAGGACCATACCAGAAGTCAAAGAATACATAGAAAGAGGACCACACCAGAACTCAAAGAATACAGAGAAAGACGACCACACCAGAACACAAAGAATACAGAGAAAGACGACCACACCAAAACACAAAGAATACATAGAAAGAGGACCATACCAGAAGTCAAAGAATACATAGAAAGAGGACCACACCAGAACTCAAAGAATACAGAGAAAGACGACCACACCAGAACACAAAGAATACAGAGAAAGAGGACCACACCAGAACACAAAGAATACAGAGAAAGACGACCACACCAGAACACAAAGAATACAGAGAAAGACGACCACACCAGAACTCAAAGAATACAGAGAAAGAGGACCACACCAGAACTCAAAGAATACAGAGAAAGATGACCACACCAGAACTCAAAGAATACAGAGAAAGAGGACCACACCAGAACACAAAGAATACAGAGAAAGAGGACCACACCAGAACACAAAGAATACAGAGAAAGACGACCACACCAGAACACAAAGAATACATAGAAAGAGGACCACACCAGAACACAAGGAATACAGAGAAAGACGACCACACCAAAACACAAAGAATACAGAGAAAGACGACCACAAACACACAAGGAATATGTAGAAAGAGGACCACACCAAAACACAAAGAATACACATGACCAGGGTTCGACCTGAGGTCATGTGCACTGAACTTCCAGTTCACGCAGTGGCCACACCACCGCTGAAGAAGACAGATGGAGGTCTGTCGAAAGCTCTAAGTAAGTGCTTATTTCCCAGCTGAGTGACCTGTCTAAAGCCGGTAGTGGTTAAGGATTACATAGTCCATGCCTAGGCCTCCGGAGGTCCAGACAGTTGATGTATTTAGTATGATGACTCCAACGCCGTCTTCTCTTCAGTTGCAAAGTAAATTCAATAAAAATCCCAACTGTAGTCCTCCGTTTGGACTTTGTATGCAGCCTCATGCGCAAAATGCAGGTGTTGATCTAGGAGTTGTGTGTTTACTGATGGTTCAAAGTCTGAAGATGGAGTGACCTGTGCAGCCTATTGCCCTGGTGCTCCTTCTCAAATATTATTAGAACATATTCCCTCGGATGCTTCTGTTTACTCTGCTGAACTTACAGCTTTGGTTCTAGCATTGAAGGTAATATCTCAGTCTACAAACAAGGACTTTCTGATCTTCTGATTTTGTCTGATTCGCTGTCAGCTTTTGGGGTGATAGCAGGCCGTAACCTCCATCATCCTGAACTTGTACACTTCTCTGAACTTTTTACCTCATTGAAAGCGGAAGGTCACAACATTGCTCTTGCTTGGGTTCCCCGTTATGTTGGCATCGGAGGGAATGAAATGGCTGATCGTTTGGCCAAGAATGCTACAACAAGAAAACTGTCTGACATATCTATCCCCTACACAGATCAAAAACCAAAAGTTAATGATGATGTCAGAGACCTCTGGCAGGCGGACTGGAATACACAGACAGATAACAAAACTGTTCCAGATCCGTCCAAACCTAAAAGAGTTCCTCTCAGCTACCTCTGGTGGTCGCAAAGAAGAAACGGTTTTATGCTGGCTGCACACTGGCCTTTTGTATTTTACTTTCATATATTTTATAGAGTGAAGAAGCTTGCCTGTGCATTCCATGTCATGTGCCACTCACAATGAAACATGTTCTTTTAGAGTGTTGGACTTGCTTGATGTGAGACATAAACATTTTACAGCAGATTCCATGAAACCTTCTTCAGAGATGTTCCACCTGATGTGATCTTTGAATTTCTGAAAGAGATTAACATTTTTCATCTGATATGAGATTTTACACTGGAAAGATTTTTAACAAAATTTCGGGTGTTTTTTTATTCAATGTGTATTCTAAAAGGTTGTGTGAATGAATGACCTGTGGGTTGACTTCAGCGTGGTGACAGCCCTGATATGGCTCTCTGCGGTCGGCTGGGCTATGAGCAACATTAGCTTATCTGACCTCTCTTCCAGGGCCCAAAATGTGGGCGAAGTACCAGGCGGCAGCCGTGGTGGGCGTGGTCCTCACCTGGGTGGTCATGATGGGCAGGCCGTTGTCATGGGGCTCTTCATGACCCTCATTGGCCGAGAGATGGCCTACTTCACACACGACTACAACGTCATGTTCATCTTTGTCTGCCCCGCTGTGGCCGCCGCTTTGGCGCTTCACATATGTTTGAAGGATCTATGTTTTCAGGTGGGTGGGCTTGTAGCAATGCAGTCGCTTATGTGGGGGTGTTTATGTCTTTGTCTTCTATAAACATTTTCTCCCTTTGTCTCTGTCTCTGTCTCTCTCTCACTCCAATTCTTTCTCAGATTCTCATTCTTTATGTGCGTCTCTTTTCTACCTTCATATTTTTCTCTCTCTCTTTTTTTTTTTCTTGTTTCAAGAATATTGTAAGATCAATAAATACCAGCTTACTGAAGACTGTTAATTAAATACACCAGATCATGATCAGTTATTTTTGTCAAAAGTCAAAACTAATCACACTGTTACAGAAATGAAACGTAATACTGACAGTGTGAAATCAGACCGCTGGTAGATCAACTTCGACATCAGTGTCATCTCTACTGCATGATGGACTTCAACAACCTGGATCATGTCCGACATGAGGGCTTGTGGCCAGTCATATGAAACTGTAATTTCGATCACAACCTGATCCAGTAGAAAGCACTACCCCTCCGAAGATGCTAACAGTCAGGAGGTAGAAGGCCTCTACCAACGCATGATTTCGTCCTCTTGTGCAGACGGTGAGAGGTCATGACCTGGCTGACCTATACTTTGAGGCCAACCTTCTGCTGTGGTCAGTGGTGGTGGGCGTGTTGACCTACTTTGGGATCATGTCGGCCTTCGCTCCCCTCCTGTTCATTCTGGGGCCCCTGTCGGCACGGTTCATCGCTCACATCGCCTCGCTGCCTCTGCACGGTGAGTCGCGGCTGTTTCTGTGAGAGAGTGGAGTAAGGGGGTCAACATGGGCTGAAATGCATGTGTGTGTGTGTGTGTGTGTGTGAGAGAGAGAGAGCGTTGTGCTGTGTGGGAGAGAAAGAGAGAGAGCGTTGTGCTGTGAGAGAGAGAGAGCGTTGTGCTGTGAGAGAGAGCGAGCGTTGTGCTGTGAGAGAGAGAGAGAACGTTGTGCTGTGTGGGAGAGAGAGCGTTGTGCTGTGACAGAGAGAGAGCGTTGTGCTGTGTGGGAGAGAGAGAGAGCGTTGTGCTGTGTGGGAGAGAGAGCGTTGTGCTGTGTGGGAGAGAGAGAGCGTTGTGCTGTGAGAGAGAGAGCGTTGTGCTGTGTGGGAGAGAGAGAGAGAGAGCGTTGTGCTGTGTGGGAGAGAGAGAGAGCATTGTGCTGTGAGAGAGCAAGCGTTGTGCTGTGTGGGAGAGAGAGCATTGTGCTGTGAGAGAGCAAGCGTTGTGCTGTGTGGGAGAGAGAGCATTGTGCTGTGAGAGAGCAAGCGTTGTGCTGTGTGGGAGAGAGAGCGTTGTGCTGTGTGGGAGAGAGAGAGCGTTGTGCTGTGTGGGAGAGAGAGAGCGGTGTGCTGTGTGGGGGAGAGAGAGCGTTGTGCTGTGTGGGAGAGAGAGCGTTGTGCTGTGTGGGAGAGAGAGCGTTGTGCTGTGTGAGAGAGAGAGCGTTGTGCTGTGAGAGAGAGAGAGAGAGCGTTGTGCTGTGTGGGAGAGAGAGCGTTGTGCTGTGAGAGAGAGAGAGCGTTGTGCTGTGTGGAGAGAGAGAGCGTTGTGCTGTGAGAGAGAGAGAGCGTTGTGCTGTGTGGGAGAGAGAGCGTTGTGCTGTGTGAGAGAGAGAGCGTTGTGCTGTGTGGGAGAGAGAGCATTGTGCTGTGTGAGTGAGAGAGCGTTGTGCTGTGTGGGAGAGAGTGTTGTGCTGTGTGGGAGAGAGAGAGCGTTGTGCTGTGTGAGAGAGAGAGAGCGTTGTGCTGTGTGGGAGAGAGAGAGCGTTGTGCTGTGAGAGAGAGAGAGTGTTGTGCTGTGTGGGAGAGAGCGTTGTGCTGTGTGAGAGAGAGAGCGTTGTGCTGTGTGGGAGAGAGAGCGTTGTGCTGTGTGAGAGAGAGAGAGTGTTGTGCTGTGTGAGATAGAGAGCGTTGTGCTGTGTGGGAGAGAGAGCGTTGTGCTGTGTGAGAGAGAGAGAGAGCGTTGTGCTGTGTGGGAGAGAGAGCGTTGTGCTGTGTGGGAGAGAGAGCTTTGTGCTGTGTGGGAGAGAGAGAGAGAAGAGAGAGCGTTGTGCTGTGTGGGAGAGAGAGCTTTGTGCTGTGTGGAGAGAGAGAGAGAGAGAGCGTTGTGCTGTGTGGGAGAGAGAGCGTTGTGCTGTGAGAGAGAGAGAGCATTGTGCTGTGAGAGAGAGAGAGCGTTGTGCTGTGTGGGAGAGAGAGCATTGTGCTGAGAGAGAGAGAGAGAGAGCGTTGTGCTGTGTGGAAGAGAGAGAGCGTTGTGCTGTGAGAGAGAGAGAGAGAGAGAGAGAGGCGTTGTGCTGTGTGGGAGAGAGAGCATTGTGCTGTGAGAGAGAGAGAGCGTTGTGCTGTGAGAGAGAGAGAGCGTTGTGCTGTGTGGGAGAGAGAGCATTGTGCTGTGAGAGAGAGAGAGAGAGAGAGAGAGAGAGCGTTGTGCTGTGAGAGAGAGAGCGTTGTGCTGTGGGGAGAGAGAGCATTGTGCTGTGAGAGAGAGAGAGAGAGCATTGTGCTGTGTGGGAGAGAGAGCGTTGTGCTGTGAGAGAGAAGAGAGAGAGCATTGTGCTGTGAGATAATGTTGTGCTGTGTGGAGAGAGAGAGCGTTGTGCTGTGAGAGAGAGAGAGAGAGCATTGTGCTGTGAGATAACGTTGTGCTGTGTGGGAGAGAGAGCATTGTGCTGTGAGAGAGAGAGCATTGTGCTGTGAGAGAGAGAGCGTTGTGCTGTGGGAGAGAGAGCATTGTGCTGTGAGAGAAAGAGCGTTGTGCTGTGTGGGAGAGAGAGCGTTGTGCTGTGTGGGAGAGAGAGCATTGTGCTGTGAGAGAGAGAGAGCGTTGTGCTGTGACAGAGAGAGAGCGTTGTGCTGTGGGAGAGAGAGAGAGAGAGCGTTGTGCTGTGTGGGAGAAAAGAGAGAGAGCGTTGTGCTGTGTGGGAGAGAGAGCTTTGTGCTGTGTGGGAGAGAGAGAGAGAGAGCGTTGTGCTGTGTGGGAAGAGAGCGTTGTGCTGTGTGGGAGAGAGAGCGTTGTGCTGTGTGGGAGAGAGAGAGAGAGCGTTGTGCTGTGTGGGAGAGAGAGCGTTGTGCTGTGTGGGAGAGAGAGAGAGAGTGTTGTGCTGTGTGGGAGAGAGAGAGAGAGCGTTGTGCTGTGTGGGAGAGAGAGCGTTGTGCTGTGTGGGAGAGAGAGTCTCTGCGTTGTGCTGTGTGGGAGAGAGAGCGTTGTGCTGTGTGGGAGAGAGAGAGAGAGAGAGCGTTGTGCTGTGTGGGAGAGGCACCCACAGAATGGACTGGTTCTGACTGCACAGCGGTGTGGTGTAAGGTGAGGAACGCTGTATTTACTCATGTCTGTCTTTCCTGTGGAATCGCTGCTGGCATGGCAGTTCTTCATCGCTGCCTGAGAATGGCAGCTGTACATGTAGGCCCATCCACAACAGTTGAGAAAAAAAAGAAAAGGAGAAAGTGTGAAGAAAAGATGACGGAGAGATATGGTTTTCATGTGATGGAACAGGCGGTGGTTAACCTAGGTTAGTAGGGTGCTAATTGATGAAAGATATGGTTTCCATGGGATGAAACAGGTGGTGGTTAACCTAGGTTGGGAGGGTGCTAATTGATGAAAGATATGGTTTCCATGGGATGAAACAAGTGGTGGTTAACCTAGGTTAGTAGGGTGCTAATTGAAAGATATGGTTTCCATGGGATGAAACAGGTGGTGGTTAACCTAGGTTAGTAGGGTGCTAATTGATGAAAGATATGGTTTCCATGGGATGAAACAGGTGGTGGTTAACCTAGGTTAGTAGGGTGCTAATTGATGAAAGATATGGTTTCCATGGGATGAAACAGGTGGTGGTTAACCTAGGTTAGTAGGGTGCTAATTGATGAAAGATATGGTTTCCATGGGATGAAACAGGTGGTGGTTAACCTAGGTTAGTAGGGTGCTAATTGATGAAAGATATGGTTTCCATGGGATGAAACAGGTGGTGGTTAACCTAGGTTAGTAGGGTGCTAAGGCATGAAAAGTAAGTAAAGCATTCTGAATATTTGTATTGTAACTCCCCCTTTCTCTCCTTCGACTCTCTCCTCCCTTCCCACTTTCTCCCTTCACATTCACACTCGCACTCACACGTGCACACACACACACACATGCGTGCGCGCGCACACACCACACACACACACACACACACACACACACACAACCACCCACCACCACACATACACACCAACACACACCACACACACACATACACACACACACACACACACACACACACACACACACTACACACACACACAAACACACACACACACACACACACACCACAAACACACACACACACACAACCACACACCACACACACCACACACACACACAACACACACAACACAACACAACACAACACACACACACACACACACACACAACCACACACACAACATACACCACACACAACACACACACACACACACCAACACACACACAACAACACACACACACACAACACACAACACAACACCACACACACACAACACACCCACACACCAACACACACACACACACAACACACAACCACAACACAACACACACAACACACACACAACACACACACACCACACACACACACACTACACCACACACACACACACACACACACACACACACACACACACACACACACACATACACACACACACACACACACACATACACACACACACACACATACACACACATACACACACACACACATACACACACACACACACACACACACACACACACACACACACACACACACACACACACACATGCTTGTGACACAGCTTCAGTATCCTAACCACCCTGGGGTCCCTTTGAATGAGGAAACTTTTCTTTCTCACTGTTCGATTATTACCGTGAATCTGTACTCAGTTTGGGGACAGTTGACTTGAAAGACAGAGTGCCTGTACCTAAGACTGGGTAATTTGGCTTCATTTGACTAAGAAGACAGACCAGCCGTACCCAGATCGGGTAAGTTGGGTTCCGTTGACTTAAAAGACACCAGTTGCACTCAGACTGGGCAGGATTTCTTGGTTCAGTGGATTATGAAGATGCCAGCTGTTCTTAGACTGGGTAATTTGGGTACAGTTCGCTAGGAATTCCTAGTGGGTCATTCGAACTGGGTTCACCCTGACGTGTTACACCCTGACGTGTTCAGTTGACTTGACAAACACCAGGTTTTTTTTCTTCAGGTGACTAGGAAGGAACCAGCAATACCTTGACTGGATAGAAGGAACCAGCTATACCTTGACTGGAAGGAACAAGCTATACCTTGAGTGGATAGAAGGAACCAGCTATACCTTAACTGGAAGGAACAAGCTATACCTTGACTGGATAGAAGGAACCAGCTATACCTTGATTGGATAGAAGGAACCAGCTATACCTTGACTGGATAGTTTGGGTTCAGTTGAACAGAAAGACAAACCAACTGGCAGTTTGAGTTCAGTTGACCAAAAAGGCAAACCCTCAGTGGTAATTCATGTTCCGTTGACTAAAAAGGCAAACCAACCAGCAATTTGAGCTCAGTTTATTAGAAATACATATCAACTGACAATTTGAGTTCCGTTGACAAGAATGACAAACCAACTGGTGATTTGAATTCAAGTTACTAGAAAGACAAACCAACTGGTGATTTGAATTCAGTTTACTAGAAACAAACCGACTGGTGATTTGAATTCAGTTTACCGGATAGACAGACCAACTGGAGATTTGAATTCAGTTAACTAGAAACAAACCAACTGGTGATTTGAATTCAGGTTACTAGAAAGACAGACCGACTGGTGATTTGAATTCAGGTTACTAGAAAGACAAACCAACTGGTGATTTGAATTCAGTTTACTAGAAACAAACCGACTGGTGATTTGAATTCAGGTTACTAGAAAGACAAACCAACTGGTGATTTGAATTCAGTTTACTAGAAACAAACCGACTGGTGATTTGAATTCAGTTTACTAGAAACAAACCGACTGGTGATTTGAATTCAGTTTACCGGAAAGACAGACCAACTGGAGATTTGAATTCAGGTTACTAGAAAGACAAACCAACTGGTGATTTGAATTCAGTTTACTAGAAAGACAAACCATCTGGTGATTTGAATTCAGTTTGCTAGAAACACAACCAACTGGTGATTTGAATTCAGTTTTACTAGAAAGACAAACCAACTGGTGATTTGAATTCAGTTTACTAAAAGCACAAACCAACTGGTGATTTGAATTCAGTTTACTAGAAAGACAAACCAACTGGTGATTTGAATTCAGTTTACTAGAAAGACAAACCAACTGGTGATTTGAATTCAGTTTACTAGAAAGACAAACCAACTGGTGGTTTGAATTCAGTTTACTAGAAACAAACCGACTGGTGATTTGAATTCAGTTTACTAGAAAGACAAACCAACTGGTGGTTTGAATTCAGTTTACTAGAAAAGACAAACCAACTGGTGATTTGAATTCAGTTTACAAGAAAGACAAACCAACTGGTGGTTTGAATTCAGTTTACTAGAAAGACAAACCAACTGGTGATTTGAATTCAGTTTGCTAGAAACACAAACCAACTGGTGATTTGAATTCAGTTTACTAGAAACAAACCGACTGGCAACTGATTTTAGGTTACTTGAAAGACAAACCAACTGGTGATTTGAATTCAGTTTACTGGAAAGACAAACTAACTGGTGATTTGAATTCAGTTTACTAGAAAGACAAACCAAATGGTGAGTGAATTCAGTTTACCAGGACAAAGCAACTGGCGATAGAATTCAGTTTTACGAGAAAGACAAACCAACTGTGGTTTGGGTTCAGTTCACTGGAAAGACAAACCATGTGGCGATTTGAGCTCAATTCACTAAAAGGACAGATCAGCTGGCAGTTTGGGTTCAGTAGTCTAAGACAAAGCAGCCAACCCCAGTCATGGGTGATTTGGGTTCAGTTCGCTTGGAAGACAAACCCACCACGGGGTGTGTGCGATACCACATCCAGCCAGACTGGGTGAAGGTGAAGATGGTAGTTGTGTAGGTTTTAAAGAACAGAAACTGATGCAGTGTCGACCAGCCGCCATGGCAAAGTGTCACGGACTCCCTGCTTGGAGGTCGTGGTGCGATTCCCATCAGAGTCATGTGGAATTTTTCTGCCCTGGCCGGCTCCTACCCAGAGTTGAGTTTGCTACGGGCTCAATGGGAAGACTGGGACCACACAGTCAAGTTTCATCCACTTAATGGATGCTGAGAGTGTTGCTCAAATTTCCTGAGCAATAATGCAGGTGTCTGTATCTCTTGGCCTGGTTGACGCCGGGATATGTTATGAAAGGAAGCGTAGAGTACAGCCCTGTCATGCAGTCTCAGACCAGAATGGAAATCCGTAGCATCATCTTCATCATCCTCATTCTCAATCAATCAGCATAAAAAAAGTCTCAAATTCTGTGCCCTCATGACTTGCTCTCATGGTGACCTCAGTTTCAATGTCCTCTCCACATCTGTGGCATTGGTATCGGCAAGTCCATGGGGGCTGTTGTTGGACAGACGTGGTGGCGCCCTCCGGAGGGAGAGCTTACTCACGCAGGCTCTGACTGAGCAGTTATTGTCGTCAGTAGGGCGCTTAGCAGGTGGTGTCTTGCGTATGTTGAATCAGAACAGGCGCCACTGAACACCACTAAAGTGACTTGGCAGCAGTGCA
>CM031606.1:95292777-95337777 GCA_018398815.1 Conus ventricosus
AGGGACATATGGTGTCTGCAAGCGCACAGGCGGATGCCTCAAACCGCTGCATCATGCTACTCAAGCCAGGTAACCAGTATAAGAACACATGGAAGGGTCACACCAGCCGCTGTGGTGAAGTGGTTTGCATCGCGGACTCCCAGCTGGGAGGTCGTGGGTTCGATTCCTATCAGAGTCATGTGGGATTTTTCTGCCCCGACCTGTGCCTACCCAGAGTTGAGTTTGCTACGAGTTCAGTTGGGAAGACTGGGACCATACGTCGAGTTTTATCCACTTAATGGATGCTGAGAGTGTTGCTCAAATTTCCTAAGCAACACTGCAGGTGTATGTATCTCTCGGGCCTGGTTGACGCCAGGATATATTATGAAAGGAAGCCCTGTCATGCAGTCTCAGACCAGAATGGAAATCCGTAGCATCATCTTCATCATCCTCATTCTCATCAATCAGCATTAAAAAAAGTCTGAAATTCTGTGGCCCTTCATGCCCTGCTCTCATGGTGATTTCAGTTTCGATGTCCTCTCCACGTCTGTGGCCTTGATTTGGTATGGTCGTGGTCATCAGTATCGGCGAGTCCATGGGGCTGTTGTTGGACGGATGTGGGGGCGCCCTCCAGGGGCAGAGCTCACTTTCGCTGGGTCCGCAACTAAGCAATTATTGTTGTCAGTAGGGGGGCTTAGTAGGTGGTGTCCTGCGTATGTTAGATCAGAACAGGTGCCACTGAACACCACTGATGTGATTCGGCAGCAGTGCAGTGTCTCCTCCGGTGGGTTGCCTCTTGACGACTTGACATTGACTGCTCCCTGTGGATTACCGGTGCCTGGGCTGCGGCGGGACTGACCGGGCTGTGGCTGTGGACGGGGTGTCGGAATGAGCGGCGTGGGTGCACTGCTACTGAGGTGGCACAGAAGATGGGACAGTGTAAAAAAGAAAGAAAAAAAAGGAAGGGTCACCCTCAGGAAGCAGATTCAGGTGGAGCAATTCTTCAAATGGTAATGATCCTTACAGGACAGTTTTCTTTCTGTTTTTTCCCTTTTTTTAAACATTCATTTGATTCAGTCTTACGTATGTTTATAAGTCTGAATTGTGCCTGATGCCCCATGCCTGGAAATGTCCGTGAACTGCGGCATGTTCCTAGGGAGTGAAGCAGAATGGCATGCTGTCCCTGGCCCAGGGCCACCGCCAGTGACTGACAAGTGACTGCTGCCCTCATCCACATGGAGGAAAAGGCAAAGCAGCTGTGTGTGGTGTTGTGTGTGGGCAGATGGGGCTGGTGTGGTACATGGTGTTGTGTGTGGCAGATGGGGCTGGTGTGGTACATGGTGTTTTGTGTGGGCAGATGGGGCTGGTGTGGTACATGGTGTTGTGTGTGGGCAGATGGGGCTGGTGTGGTACATGGTGTTGTGTGTGGGCAGATGGGGCTGGTGTGGTACATGGTGTTGTGTGTGGGCAGATGGGGCTGGTGTGGTACATGGTGTTGTGTGTGGGCAGATGGGGCTGGTGTGGTACATGGTGTTGTGTGTGGGCAGATGGGGCTGGTGTACTTCAGTCAGCGGATGGGGCGGGTGGTGCGCGGCCTGCTGCTGGCCACCCTTGTGGCTGTTCTGGTGGTCGTCTTCACCCCCCTCGGCTTTCCCTTCAGCTCCCAGGGGCTTCCAAGCAGAGGGTGCTCTTCGCTTGAGTAGTAGCGGGGTAGTAGTCCGCGAGTCGGGGGCAGTGAGTAGTAGCCGGTGGGGGCAGTGAGTAGTAGCGTGGGCATGGTAGGGTGGGGCAGTGAGTAGTAGCCGGTGGGGGCAGTGAGTAGTAGCCGGTGGGGGCGTGAGTAGTAGCCGGTGGGGGCAGTGAGTAGTAGCCGGTGGGGGCAGTGAGTAGTAGCCGGTGGGGGCAGTGAGTAGTAGCCGGTGGGGGCAGTGAGTAGTAGCCGGTGGGGGCAGTGAGTAGTAGCCGTGGGGGCAGTGAGTAGTAGCCGGTGGGGGCGTGAGTAGTAGCCGGTGGGGGCCGTGAGCAGTAGCCGTGGGGGCAGTAGCGAGTAGCCGGGGGCAGATAGACACCGGTGCATGTTGATGTCCTGTTCTGTGTGTCTTGCTGTCACAGGGATTATGGACTTGGTCCCAGTCGTCTCTCTCTGTCCATGCAGGCTCCTCTCCGCTGTGAGGAACTAGCGGCCGAGAGCTGGTACCCGTAGAAGTGAAGTTGTGTGTGTGTCTTGTAAGAACATTGATGGATGCATTTGGCTCTGCCAAGGTCGTCGTCACTTGCCGCAGACTCCTCTTCTCTGTGGGAGGTAGGAAACATGGAGGTGAAGAGGTGCGCTGTGTGCGTGCCCTTGGTAAACTTGACAAACCGAAGGAAGGGTCTTCGCACACAGAGACGCCCGTGTCAAGGAGTTGGTAAAGAAGGACTGGGTTTGTTGTCGTGTGTTTTTGCGTGTGTTGTTTTGTTTTAGGTGGTTTATTGAAGGTGGTAATGAATTTCACTGCAAGGAGTTGGTAAAGAAGGACTGGGTTTGTTGTCGTGTGTTTTGGTGTGTGTTTGTTTTAGTGTTTATTGAAGGTGGTAATGAATTTCACTGCAAGGAGTTGGTAAAGAAGGACTGGGTTTGTTGTCGTGTGTTTTGCGTGTGTTGTTTTGTTTTAGGTGGTTTATTGAAGGAGGTAATGAATTTCACTGCAAGGAGTTGGTAAAGAAGGACTGGGTTTGTTGTCGTGTGTTTTTGGTGTGTGTTGTTTTGTTTTAGATGGTTATTGAAGGAGGTAATGAATTTCACTGCAAGGATTTGGTAAAGAAGGACTGGGTTTGTTGTCGTGTGTTTTTGTGTGTGTTGTTTTGTTTTAGGTGGTTTATTGAAGGTGGTAATAAATTTTCACTGCAAGGAGTTGGTAAAGAAGGACTGGGTTTGTTGTCGTGTGTTTTTGTGTGTGTTGTTTTGTTTTAGATGGTTTATTGAAGGTGGTAATGAATTTCACGGCAAAAAGGCAATGAAATAAGTTATTAAGAAGCAAGGCTGAAGGGAACAAAATCACGCTCGTGCACTTAACCATCTTTTGTGAATTTGATGCCTACATGTGCACTCTGACACTGCCCTCCCCCAGACTAGTTCTGTGGAAGTCTGAATGGGCGCAGTTCTTCAGTGCTGTCATCACAGGTCACAAACACAATGCCACAGGTGTAGAACATCAGTCTTTTGCTCATGGAATTGACAGACATTGTATTAGCAGTTGCAGAGTATTTGTCATCACAGCTATAAAATTATGTCTCTATTCTCTCTCTCTCTCTCTCTCTCTCTCTCTCTCTCTCTCTCTCTCTCTCTTCTCTCTCCTCACTCCACACACACACACACAACACACACACACACACACACACACACACACATGTACACATACGCTCACACACATACACACAAGCACACAACACACAAAAGCAAGACATGTCATGTATGAATGCCCTCCCTCTAGTAATGTCACATGTAGGTCAGGGCAAAATCTGACCAGTTCCTCTGTTTTCATCTCTCCCCTGTGACACAAATCACGTCCATCACTCTGTCACTGATCAACACCCACACTGTTTCTTGAGCGCCAGGATGTCAGCATGTTTTTTTTGTTTTTTTAACCAGAAACATTTGTCTGTTTCGCTGACCTGGTGTCCAGTCGCAAGAGCTACATAAAAAGAACAAGAACGCAGGAAAACGGTCATAGCAACCATGTCAAAACAAGGGGGAGTAATTCCTATTGGATTTCAGCTGTAACTAGTGAAGGGACAGTGGAGGGGTGCAAGTCTACTGATGCTGTGAGGTTGATCCAAACAGTAAACTTGGAGGAAAATGTGATGTGTTCTGTGGTACGTTTATAGCGCTATCATTGTTCTGTGCTTGCTGGTGTCCATAGCAGCACATGGAATAATAATGATGATGATAATGATTATGGTGCTCAGTCTTATATCAGCCCTAAGCGCTTACAAATGCAGAAAGGATGAAGGAAAGCATGAATGAAGCCAACAAGAAGATAAATATTGCATTAAGTACCATGCACCTACAAACCAGAATGCATATTGACACACACCTATGCACGCGCGCCCTACACACACACACACACACACACACACACACACACACACACGAACAACACACACACACACACACAACACACACACACACACACACACACCACACACACACACGCACACACACACACACACACACACACAGCCCCACACACACTGTCTCGCAACAACACACAAAACAGCACATGCACACACACACAATCACGCACACAAGTGGCAGAATTGATTTGATGGGGAAGGGGAAGAAAAGAACTGCTATTGACAGGTGAAGAGGGTTGTTTTAAGAGCTGCCTTGAAGGAAGACAGAGAGTTTGAGCTACGCGAAGATACTGGGAGTTTATTCCAAGAAGCAGGACCCTGAAAAGAAAAAGGGCGATCGCCGTAGGTTTTAGTGTGAAATCAAGGGATTTTGAGCAGAGTGTTGTCACTAGAAGAATGCAACTGCTTAGAAGGAACATAAAGGTGAAGGAGATCAGAATAAAGACACAGTCCTCCATGCTTAATGAGATCATGGACGGACAGCTTCACATCAACAAAAACATAGAATGTGGCCCATGTTTCCTGCATCTGTGTGCCGTCATATATATGCCATACTCAGGGGTGGGAATTCATCCGGTTTTTACCGGAAATCTGGTGTGATTTTTTTAACTTTCCTGGGAAAAAAAAATCTGATGGAAACAATTCTGGCTTTAAAAAAAAAAGGAAAATTCCGAAGCGAGTGGTGTTTCGGTTCTTTTCAAGTCAAAAGATGTTTTGCGTAGCCACCATCTTGTAAATGAAAATGGCGGCATGTCGAAACGTCGTTCAGCGTGGTGACCATTAACAATGACACTGGCGTTAAAAAGATAAGTGGAACCGGAACTGGACTGATCATGAAGTTGATGGTGAACGGCTTGGACTTCACATCAGAAAAGTTTCTGAAGGAAGGGCATTTTCTGTGTGCTTTTGTGTATAGGACAATGAGTGGTGTACAGTCTGATCAGGATTTGATTCACATTTTCCTAAAATGAGGTTTGAAAATTACCTTTGTTTTTAGCTGTTTCCAGAACTTCATTCAGGTTTCGGAATGCCTCAGATTGCCTCGATTTAAAAATAAGATTGAAACATTTTTCCGGAGGAGCAGACCCTGAACCCTCCTAGATTTTCTTCTTTTTTTTTTCTTTTTTTCTTTTGCTTACCAGTTGCCACCCCTGCATACTGCACCTCTCTTGTGTCACAGCACGTGGACAGACAAGTCCATTCACCCTCAGGGGAGGTAATTCCTTCCCCTGCATAGTGCACCTCTCTTGTGTCACAGCACGTGGACAGACAAGTCCATTCACCCTCAGGGGAGGTAATTCCTTCCCCTGCATAGTGCACCTCTCTTGTGTCACAGCACGTGGACAGACAAGTCCATTCACCCTCAGGGGAGGTCATCAAGAGGGATTCCTCCATCTGGATCAGCCCCTCGGATCACCTCGGGGTGTCCTTGATGCGGAAAGAGGTTCCGGAGTTGTTCGGCAACTCCACGTCGGTGGAGTGTGAGGGGACGTATTGTGGCCGGCCCTACCTGTACCCAGTGCTGTCGCTGTTCGATGCCAGGTCGGTGGGCTGAGGGCTGGATGGGGGGGGGGGGGGGGGGGAGTCATGTGCACCATATTAAGTGCACGTGTTTGAAAAATGTTTCCCTTTTTTTTTTTTATTCATCATCAAAAGAAACTTTACAGCCCGGCAGAGATTCGAACCCACAACCCCAGGAAGGCGGAGATTCGAACCAGCAACCCCAAGTAGTTTTTAATGATGAATAAAACAGAAAAAAAGGGAAACATTTTTTTCAAACAGGGGGTGTGCTTGGTTGGTGTCTGCATGGCAGGCGATAGGCAATACTGTTTACATAGTCCTGGTTTTGTCGAAATATGCTTTTTTTCTTCTTTTTTTTCATGTTTTAAAATGTATCTTGCTGTGAGCAAGTGTATGCCTGTGTCCGCAGCCATGGTTGTGTGCATGTGAGTGTGTGCTCCTGTACTTTTGTGCGTGTTGTGGTGAACAGGTCATGCTTGGTCATGAGTGGGGTCATGAAGAAGGATGCGATTTGCAGTTTGTGAACACACTGTTGGAAGGGTCACAAATGGTGCAAACTGAAAGCCGTCTGCCTGAAACGTTTTGTCCGAAAAATGCCCCATTAGTCCATCTTTTAGAAGGGTCACAAATGGTCCAAACTGAAAGCCGTCTGTCTCAAACGTTTTGTCAGGAAAATGCCCCATTTTGTCCATCTTTTAGAAGGGTCACAAATGGTACAAACTGAAAGCCCTCTTCCTCAAACGTTTTGTCAGAAAAATGCCCCATTAGTCCATCTTTTGAAGGGTCACAAATGGTACAAACTGAAAGCCGTCTGCCTCAAACGTTTTGTCAGAAAAATGCCCCATTTGTCCATCTTTTCCCAGTGAGTTTGTCGACTAGTTGACTCATGTTTTGGTTTAGCAACAGACATGCCTTACTGCCGCATTTCTCTCACAGATGTCTGTACATGGTGGCTCAAAATCTTAGACCTAGGCTTGAGGTCAGGTTTAGAGAGCAAAATTTGGAAGGAATTCAGGTGATGTGTGCAGGCAGGTGTGGAATAAGAAACCATATATGTGTGTGTGTGTGTGTGTGTGGATGTTGTTGACAAAGGCAAAAGATTGTTGATGAAGACTACAAATTCCCAGCAAAAATGGCAACTTGTTGACAACCGCCACAAACTGTTGAAAAAACTTACAAGTTGTTGAAAGAAACTACAAATGGTTAACAAGGACGACAGGTTGATGACAAAGACTACAAATGGTTTGACCGAAAACTACGAAATGGTTGACAAAAATTGTGACTTGCTGACAAAAGACTGAAGTTGTGGACAAAAGACTGCAAGTTGTTGAGACAGACTACAAGTTGTTGAAACAGACTGCAAGTTGTTGAGACAGACTACAAGTTGTTGAAACAGACTGCAAGTTGTTGAGACAGACTGTAGGTTGTTGAGACAGACTGCAAGTTGTTGAGATGGACTGTAAATTGTTGAGACGGACTGTAAGTTGTTGTTGAGACAGACTGCAAGTTGTTGTTGAGACGGACTTTAAGTTGTTGAGACATACTACAAGTTGTTGTTGAGACAGACTGCAAGTTGTTGAGATTGACTGCAAGTTGTTGTTAAGACAGACTGCAAGTTGTTGTTGAGACAGACTGCAAGTTGTTGTTGAGATTGACTGCAAGTTGATGGCAAAAAGTCGTCCAAGTTGCTGACACAGACTAGCAACTTGTTGACCCAAGACTGCGAGTGGTTGACCAGGTGATGGGTGTGGCTGACACAGACTGCGAGTGGTTGACCAGGTGATGGGTGTGGCTGACACAGACTGTGAGTGGTTGACCAGGTGATGGGTGTGGCTGACACAGACTGCGAGTGGTTGACCAGGTGATGGGTGTGGCTGACACAGACTGAGTGGTTGACCAGGTGATGGGTGTGGCTGACACAGACTGTGAGTGGTTGACCAGGTGATGGGTGTGGCTGACACAGATGATGAGTGGTTGACCAGGTGATGGGTGTGGCTGACACAGACGATGAGTGGTTGACCAAGTGATGGGTGTGGCTGACACAGACTGTGAGTGGTTGACTAAGTGATGGGTGTGGCTGACACAGACTGTGAGTGGTTGACCAGGTGATGGGTGTGGCTGACACAGACCATGAGTGGTTGACCAGGTGATGGATGTGGCTGACAGGAAGACGGTGGATCTCCCTGCCCCACTGCTGGAGGTGCCCAGAGTGTCGGTCAAGCTGGTCAGCTCGGTGCAGCTGACCCACGAAGTGCGCCGCTTGGACTTTGAAATGACAGGTGAGGTGTGTCTCCCATGGCTCAGGCTCTGTGGGCTCAGCGGGTCATACACACAGTTTTGGTTTCCAGGCTATGCCTGGGGGCCGGAATAGCTCGGTGGTAGAGCGCCGGGCTCGTAATCTTGATGATCCTGGGGTTGTGAGTTCGAATCTCCCACGGGCTGTTTCGGTTCAGGATGATTTTTCCCTCAGAGTTAACATTGGTTCTGACTCCATTTCCCATACAGTCCTTCAAAGGAGACTATAAACCGAGGTTCCGTGTGTGAACGCATGCATAATAATATCTTGCACACATGTTGAATCCCATCAAATAACTTTCAGAAGAGAAGACCAGTTTAGCCGTTGGTATGGATGACAAGCTACGCATAGCATGCTCCCTGCGTGAGAAATGGAAAGAATGAAGGAAGTAAGGAAATGTGGAGTGAACGATATTGACTGGATGACATGGGAAACGCCTGAGTGAAGTGATGGTAGGCCGCTCTTCAGTCAGCACTACCCAGGTAGGCAGCCCGTTGTGTACATGAGAGTATGTATTGTCAGCGCTTAGAACAGTTGGCAAGGTATGTTATTATTATAATTACAAATCATTCACTGTGACTTTAGGTTTATGCATAATGGAAAGCCAGATTACTTATAGGTTTCATACTTGTATACAGATGTC
Organism: Conus ventricosus; assembly: GCA_018398815.1. Lineage (NCBI taxonomy): Eukaryota > Metazoa > Mollusca > Gastropoda > Neogastropoda > Conidae > Conus > Conus ventricosus. The sequence continues at coordinate 95,301,333 of CM031606.1, forward strand.
CTGAGGGACCCACGGTATGCCTGTTGTGTACAGATGTCCTGAGGGACCCATGGTATGCCTGTTGTGTACAGATGTCCTGAGGGCCCCATGGTATGCCTGTTGTGTACAGATGTCCTGAGGGCCCCATGGTATGCCTGTTGTGTACAGATGTCCTGAGGGCCCCATGGTATGCCTGTTGTGTACAGATGTCCTGAGGGCCCCATGGTATGCCTGTTATGTACAGATGTCCTGAGGGCCCCATGGTATGCCTGTTGTGTACAGATGTCCTGAGGGACCCATGGTATGCCTGTTATGTACAGATGTCCTGAGGGCCCCATGGTATGCCTGTTGTGTACAGATGTCCTGAGGGCCCCATGGTATGCCTGTTATGTACAGATGTCCTGAGGGACCCATGGTATGCCTGTTGTATACAGATGTCCTGAGGGCCCCATGGTATGCCTGTTGTGTACAGATGTCCTGAGGGCCCCATGGTATGCCTGTTGTGTACAGATGTCCTGAGGGCCCCATGGTATGCCTGTTGTGTACAGATGTCCTGAGGGCCCCATGGTATGCCTGTTGTGTACAGATGTCCTGAGGGACCCATATGCCTGTTGTGTACAGATGTCCTGAGGGCCCCATGGTATGCCTGTTGTGTACAGATGTCCTGAGGGCCCCATGGTATGCCTGTTATGTACAGATGTCCTGAGGGACCCATGGTATGCCTGTTGTGTACAGATGTCCTGAGGGCCCCATGGTATGCCTGTTGTATACAGATGTCCTGAGGGACCCATGGTATGCCTGTTGTGTACAGATGTCCTGAGGGACCCATGGTATGCCTGTTGTATACAGATGTCCTGAGGGCCCCATGGTATGCCTGTTGTGTACAGATGTCCTGAGGGCCCCATGGTATGTCTGTTGTGTACAGATGTCCTGAGGGCCCCATGGTATGCCTGTTATGTACAGATGTCCTGAGAACCCCATGGTATGCCTGTTGTATACAGTTGTTTCCCTTGTCATTCAGTCAATATCGTTCATTCAGTTTAACAGCTCTTTCATTCTTTCGATTTTTCATGCAGGGTGCATGCTATGTGTAACATGTCATCCATACCAATGGCCAACTGGCCTTCTTTTCCAAAAGTTGCTGATGGGATTTTACGTGTGTGCAAGATGTTATGCATGTGTTCACACACGGAACCTCGGTTTATAGTCTCATTTGAAGAGCTGTTTGGGAAATGGAGTCAAACCAATGTTAAATCCAAGGGAAAAATCCCCTTGTACTGAAACAGCCCGGCGGGAGATTCGAACCCACAACCCCAGGATCACCAAGATTACGAGTCTGGCACTCACCGAGCTATTCCAGCCCCAAACACACTCACTGTAGTTGGAAAGTACGCCAGCAAGCAGTTTTAGTGTGAACAGGTCTGGCATTAGTGTGAGGATATCCACAGAGCCCCCCTCCCCTCATCCCTGCAACATACAGGCCTACCCTACGGAACTTCCGTAGTTTCTACGGCAATTAGAAAAAAAAACGAAGTAGCTACGGCGATTACGGAAATTTATTTTTCGTTACGGTAAAAAGATTTTTCAACAAAATATACTTAAAACGATCGCGAGTGGAAGCAGACGATGCTTTTGAAAGCAGAAGCAGAACACCGAGGGACATAAAGCCCTGTCTTCATCAAGCAGACGAATAGTATATGTCTCCAACGACTTCTGCTATAGAGGGATGTTAAACTCAGTTATTCAAGCAAACGTTGCTTTTGAAAGCGGAAGTACTAAACCGGATATCGCAAGTAATTGAAGTTTCGCGAAACATGACATCTATCTGATACAACTCTTTCCACAAACTGTTTCAAAGATTTTGAGTCCATGCTACTGAAGTTCATTTTTAGGGGTAGGCATGTATGCTGTTATCCTCAAACAGATTAGTCAGAGGATATCCACAGTGCTCCCATGCCCCCCCCCCCCCTCCCCCCACCTCCCCCCATCCCTGTTCTCCTCAAACACAGATCATATCACATCTTCTCCTGAGCTGTTCAAGGTGTGGCCAGTTCATGAACTCTTACCAGGTCAGACATTCTGGTGCTCATTTTTTCTTCTTTTTTTTTTTTCTTTTTTTTTTAGCAGAATAGAGTTAACGCCAGTTTACTGACCCAAAAAGAAATAAAGATGATCCAGGACAATATGTCACAATATTATATTTGAGGATGTGGATGATTGTCTTTCGATGTTGAATTTGTAAAGAATTTTTCAGAAGCTGACCACAGAAAATGGTTAGGATTGCTGAAACGGCGGCAGCAACAGTGGGAAAAGTTTTGCAGCGAGGCATGAAACGTAGATATTTCATTGATAATATAACAGCAAACTGGTAAGGATTAATGTAGAAAGGCGTTTTGTGTGTACCTAGCATTGTCTTCTGTGATGCAGATTAAAGTGGCTTTTTACCCCATTTTACAGGAAGCTGATGCGTGAACCTGGATTCTTTTTGTGTATGCAGAGGTCTGATGCCAGATTTGTCTCCCTTTGCAGCCCCAGATCATGTGACCTTCTCATCTCCCGGTGCTTGACGTGCATGTGGTACGTTGGTCGTTGGGCCACTCGGAGCCGGTGTTCGTCAACACCATCCCTGAACTGGACGAGGAGGGGAGAGACACCCACTTTGTGTACTACTCCTACGGCCACAAACCCAGCAAGCCCTGGGCCTTCTACATTGAGTTCTATGTGAGGAACGGTTTGTGTGTGTACATGTGTGTGTGTGTGTGTTAACGTAAGTGTGTATGTGTGTGTGTATAAAATATGGAGGCCTGGGTGGGTGTGATGTGGTATATACATGTATGTGTGTTGGTGGGGGTGGGTGTATGTGTGTGTGTGTGTTACAAGTTTGTGTTGTGTGTGTGGGTGGGTGTATGTGTGTGTTGTGTTGTATATACATGTGTGGTGTGTGTGTGTGTATACTGTATGTGTGTGTGTGTTTGGGTGTGTGTGTGTGTGTGTGTGTGTGTGTGTATACATGTGTGTTGTGTGGCAAGCTGTCTAATCGATCTGTGCTAAGCTACTTTTTCGCCCAGTCGTCATACCAGAGTGCACAGGTGTGTGTTGTGCGTGTGTGTGTGTACACGTGTTGTGTGTGTTAACATAGTGTGTAGTGTGTGTGTTTAATATATGTGTGTGTGGGTGGGTGTATGTGTGTGTATATACATGTATGTGTGTGTGTGTGTGTATACATGTGTGTGTGTGCAAGCTGTCTAATCGATCTGTGCTAAGCTACTTCTGCCCAGTCGTCATACCAGAGTGCACAGGGTGTGTGTGTGTGCGTATGTGTGTGTGTGTGTGGCGGGGGGGGGGGTGTGTATATGTATCAATCTCTGTGACTGTGCTTGCATCAGTTCTTTTTTCATGAAAAGAATGGCAAGGTGGGGTACCCGCCTGAAGACTGGCGTCGGTGAAGCACCCTCTGTGTGAGCAAAACCAAAGAAAATCTGATGTCATCTCTCAATACTTGCCTTCGTGGATTCTCCAAATTCATGGCAGGTTAAGTCAGAACAAGCCGATTGCATGGGTGCGAGGAGTTCCTTATTATACGGATTTTCATTATTGGCGTTTTAGCGATTCCCCGCCCCCCCCCCCCCCCTTCCTATTTTGCCCTTTGATGGATGCGTAGGCTGGTTCTCCGATCTAAAAAAAAGAAGACCTAGAACTACGACAATTCCAGTTCATCATGGCTGCCACCTGTACTCAGTGTAAGTGTCAGTTAGACATCTCTTGAATTACATTTGTAGTTGTTTCTGTTTCTTTCTTTTTTTTGTTGTTGCCTGAAATAGTTTTAAACTGTACAGTACTGAGAAGTATCAAATTCAGGGTTTGTATCGAAGGAGAAGGCAGTAGTAAACTGTCCTTCACTGTCAAGTTTTTGTCAGCGTCTAGGGGTGGGGGGGGGGACTCTTCAGCAGGGCGTTACCCTGCATCCCACCAGGGACTGTAAGCGGCCCCTAAACCCCCTCCCCAGTCACAAACTTTTCAGTACCACACGCATTTCTCGCTCCCACCCATGAGATTGTCTCCCTTGTCTTCTTTCACATGTTCTTCATCTCCTGTTGCGCAGACCCCCCCGTCCATTGGCCCCAACGCCAGCGTCGTGGACATGTCGTTTGCGGGGCATTACCTGCATGGGGACCAGCAGTACACAGCGGCCATGGGAGGCCTTCCATCAGGGCTGCCGGGCCTGGGTCACCGCGCGAGCGGCTGGAGCTCTCCACCCTGGACGTCCCGCTTCTGAGGGCTGTGGCGGCGCGGCTGTGCTGGCCGTGGGTTCTGACAGCGATGGGTCAAGGCGCGCCAGTCTGTGTGTGTTGTGTGGTGTGTGGTGTGTATGTGTTGTGTGTGTGTCTGTCTGTGTGTGTGAGTGTGTGTCTGTGTCTGTTGTGTGTGATGTCTGTAGGTGTATGTCGTTGTGTGTGGTGTGGTGTTGTGGTGTGTGTGTGGTATGGTGTGTGTGTGCGTGTGTGTGTGTTGTGTGTGTGTGTGTGTGTATGTGTGTGTGTGTGTGTGTGTGTGTATGAGTGTGTGTGTGTGGTGATGTGTGGTGTGTTGTGTGTGTGTGTGTGTGGGGCTTCAGACTTGGGCAGTTCCTTGACCATTTTCTGTCTTTTTCTCTGTCTTTCTCTTTTTTTTTTCTTTTTTTTCCAATTTATTAATTTTTTTTTCCTAGTGCTTCCACGCCTTGTTTGCCCCCCTGCACCCTTCACATTGCTCCCTCTGTCTGCGCTCACATGCACCTCACTTCCTCTCCATGTTTGGACTTTTATCTTTCTTCATTTCTTGTGTGTTTTCCTTGTGGGTAAGATGAGAGGTTTGATGGGCGTAGTGATGTCATTGACATGTGAACATGGGAAATGGCTAAGGGGGAATTTTCGTTTATTCACTGGTCAGGTATTTTGTATATACGATACAGTTTTGTTTTTTTGTTTTTTTAAATGTTCGCAGATCACGTTTTGGAGATGGTAAACTGTCAAGGTTTTTTGTTGTTGTTAATGTGTTCACAGGTCAAGTTTTTGATGTGTTCAACAAATACTTTTTTTTTGTATGTTGATGAGGTGTATTTTTTTGTATTTTCTCTGGTCAAGATTTTGTTATGTTCACCAGGCAAAATCCTAATTTTGTTCATAGACCACGTTTTTTTCGTACGTTCATCAAGCATGTGTTGGGGATGTTTTTCACCTCTTTGATCTTTGCTGGATTCCATGAGAGAATTTCAGGTTGTCTCCTCTTGATTAGCTGACTTGTTATGCCCCTTCCCCTCACCTGTGCCCCTGTCCCATCGGGAGTTTAGCATGGAGACATCAACAACAGAGATCCAGGAGATGGAAGGTGGGGGGGGGGGGGGGGGGTGCAACCAGTTCATGTCCATGACAGGGGTGTGAAGTGTGCTCACAGCTCGGGGATCTGACACCACCTGAAGGAGCGTGGTGGACTGGGGATCTGACACCACCCTGAAGGAGTGTGGTCGATGGGGATCTGACACCACCTGAAGGAGTGTGGTCGATTGGGGATCTGACACACCCTGAAGGAGTGTGGTGGACTGGGGATCTGACACCACCTGAAGGAGTGTGGTGGACTGGGGATCTGACACCACCCTGAAGGAGTGTGGTGGACTGGGGATCTGACACCACCTGAAGGAGTGTGGTGGACTGGGGATCTGACACCACCCTGAAGGAGGTGGTGGACTGGGGATCTGACACCACCCTGAAGGAGTGTGGTGGACTGGGGTCTGGACAGCAGAAGGCCACTCCCTATGGGTGACCCTGGGGTCCTTCACGGGGATGACACAGAAGACTTTCTCTGTTAGTTAGAGTTATAGAGTAGTTATCGTTTACTTTCACCTCCACCCTCCTTATACGATGGACGGAGATCTTCCCGTACTAGTCATTCACAACAAATTTTCGTTTTTTCTCAGGACTGGATAAAACTACTGAAACGGTCAGGAATTAATTCTCCTCAGGGTTGTGCACAGGTGCACCTTCACTTCAGGAGGCTGGTCTGTTGGGTCTGTTGGGTCATGTGGGTGTGCCCCTTCACTTGACAGGACTGGTCTGTTGGGGGTCATGTGACTGGTGCCTTCACTTAGGCAGATGGTCTGTTGGTGTGCTGTGGGCCAAGTGGGACTGATGCCCTTCACTTCAGGACAGGCTGGTCTGTTGGGTCTGTTGGCCATGTGACTGGTGGGCCCCTTACTTCAGACAGATGTTTTGTTGGGTCATGTTGACTGGTGCCTTACTCTAGGCAGATGGCCTGTTGGGCATGTGACTGGTGCCCCTTCACTTCAGGCAGGTTGGCCTGTTGGGCCATGTGACTGGTGCCCCTTCACTTCAGGCGGTTGTCTGTATGGTCTGCCTGGCCAGTGGTGCGTGGAATCTGGGAGCCTGTGCTGGAAGACCAGCTAGACAGGAACAGGAATCCAGGTTGGATCTGGCCACAAGACAGAACCCGGCATGTCGTGAACTTAGCAGAGAGTTGGGCGTGGTGAGTCCTGACTTAGAACCTGGCATGTGTGAAGTAGCTTGAGAGTCTGGCGTGGACCAGTCGACTGCTTAGAACCTGGCATGTCGTGAGTAGCTGAGAGTCTGGCATGACGAGCCTGTGCTAAACCGGCATGCGGAAAGGAACTGGGTGGTAGTCTGACTAGAACCTGGCATGTAGTGAAGTAGCTGAGAGTCTGGCGTGGTGAGTCCTGATGCTTAGAACCTGGCATGTAGTGAAGTAGCTGAGAGTCTGGCGTGACCAGTCCTGATGCTTGCCTTCTGGTTTTCAGTCAGTGTGTGAGATCTCATCCAGCAAAGGATCAGTCTAGAGTAACATTTATATTTTACACATCTGCCATGATTATCACTAGCCACTGAAGGTATTCACTCAGATTTTGAGTGGATTTTAACAAGTGGTATGAGACCGTTTTTGCTGCAGCAGAAAAGCCAGCCCGCAGAAAGGGGATGATAGCCAACAAACCAGTGTCAACATACAGATGTGACTGCTGTGACAGAGACTACCACTCTCACATTGGACTCTACAGCCACAGGCGATGCTGCTCGGGTCAAAGCAGACAACCCAGACAGATAAATATCTAGACTGCTAAATATTGGGTCGGATATACTCTGTCTGTGGTCAGTTATGACCAGCAGAGGCCAACTTATGAAACAGTAATAAGGCGCTAGACAATGAAAGGCCAATAACTCTTCAGTTTATATAACCCAGCTGAAGTAACTCTTAAGACAGGTAGCCCAGGTTCATGTGTTGATTAGAGTCACCTAAAACTTGTAGGTAACACTGAGTCTGTGGGCGGGGGGGGGGGGGGGGGGGGGGGGGGGGGGGGGGCGTCATGGTTTGGAGAGGGCTCATGAGATCTAGAAGCCTCAACCCCCAAACAGTGCTGTGTGTGCAGGTGTCGGCAGGCAGGTCTGGTTCCCCAGCGGTGGGCTGGCCTGTAAACCACACCGAGTGAACAGAGCTAGGCGAAGGGGAACACACCTGCTGTGATCAGCTCTCCTGAGTTCTGACTGTAGTACTGTTCCTTTCATTCCTGGGGTTCTGGGGAAAATTCCAGAATAAAGAGGTACTTAGTTTAACCCAGCTTTTGATTTTTCTTACATCTAAAAAACTATTCATTGCTATGTACCGTTGTATGCAGAATTGAACACAGACTTTCATGAGAGTCAAAAGATTGAACTTGAGTCCGTGTTGCGACAGACGGACGATGACAAACGTGACATTTAGAGTGCCACATGTAAACAAAGTGAGACCAAGCAAAACTACCACCATGCTTCTAAAACATAAAACCAGGAAACTCCGAAACTGGGAAGGGGAAGCCAGCACTAGCTTTATCTAAACATGTCCGGCAGTATGGCTAGGAGCAATTACCAGCAGGTGGACAGGTTTATGAACAACCCTCATGAGGTCCCGCTATCGCCAAAAAAACTGGCCGGCAGGACTGGGGGAAGATATGGGAGCTCGCCAGTTTTAGCTTCCCTGTCATATTCAAGGGTACTTTTTAGCCTCGCCGGTAAACCAGCGTGCCATATTCAAAGGGTTGAGCCCCACATGGATGAGTGGAAGCACCAGGGAAGTGGTAATGTTTTCAGTTCAGAACCAGACTGCCCTCCAACACCCCCCCCCCCCCCCCCCCCACCTCTCCCCTCCCCCCTCGTCCTCTGACTCCTTACTGTGGAGCCCCACAAGGCGGCCAGCTGGGGTGAATGGTCCATCAGGAGAGCTGAGGGCTGCACTTGCTGAAGGAAGCCCAGATGGAACTGATGAGACGTGTGTCTGGGCATGATTAACCTGTGTGGTTGTTGACAGGTCTGATTAACCTGTGTGGTTGTTGACAGGTCTGATTAACCTGTGTGGTTGTTGACAGGTCTGATTAACCTGTGTGGTTGTTAACCTGTGTGGTTGTTGACAGGTCTGATTAACCTGTGTGGTTGTTGACAGGTCTGATTAACCTGTGTGGTTGTTGACAGGTCTGATTAACCTGTGTGGTTGTTGACGGGTCTGATTAACCTGTGTGGTTGTTGACAGGTCTGACTGTTGGTCTGATGAACCTGTGTGGTTGTTGACAGGTCTGACTGTTGGTCTGATGAACCTGTGTGGTTGTTGACAGGTCTGACTGTTGGTCTGATGAACCTGTGTGGTTGTTGACAGGTCTGACTGTTGGTCTGATGAACCTGTGTGGTTGTTGACAGGTCTGACTGTTGGTCTGATGAACCTGTGTGGTTGTTGACAGGTCTGACTGTTGGTCTGATTAACCTGTGTGGTTGTTGACAGGTCTGACTGTTGGTCTGATGAACCTGTGTGGTTGTTGACAGGTCTGACTGTTGGCATGATTAACCTGTGTGGTTGTTGACAGGTCTGACTGTTGGTCTGATTAACCTGTGTGGTTGTTGACAGGTCTGACTGTTGGTCTGATGAACCTGTGTGGTTGTTGACAGGTCTGACTGTTGGTCTGATGAACCTGTGTGGTTGTTGACAGGTCTGATGTTGGCATGATTAACCTGTGTGGTTGTTGACAGGTCTGACTGTTGGTCTGATAAACCTGTGTGGTTGTTGACAGGTCTGACTGTTGGTCTGATGAACCTGTGTGGTTGTTGACAGGTCTGACTGTTGGCATGATTAACCTGTGTGGTTGTTGACAGGTCTGACTGTTGGTCTGGTTAACCTGTGTGGTTGTTGACAGGTCTGACTGTTGGTCTGGTTAACCTGTGTGGTTGTTGACAGGTCTGACTGTTGGTCTGATGAACCTGTGTGGTTGTTGACAGGTCTGACTGTTGGTCTGATGAACCTGTGTGGTTGTTGACAGGTCTGACTGTTGGTTGGTTAACCTGTGTGGTTGTTGACAGGTCTGACTGTTGGTCTGATGAACCTGTGTGGTTGTTGACAGGTCTGACTGTTGGTCTGATTAACCTGTGTGGTTGTTGACAGGTCTGACTGTTGGTCTGAAGGTGACAGAGGTTGGAGTTCATCTGGACAGAATGACCTGTGATGTATTAGGGAGTGGGGGGGGGGGGGGGGGGGGGTTGTCGGACATACTGGCATTGTTATGTATAGGATCATGTGTTTGTTGTGTGTATCTCAGATGACTTTTAGGGTTAAGGTCTGTAGCTGTGTGTGTGTTCAAGTCTGTAAATCGCCTGCATGTACAGTTGTTGTCAGTTGTAAGTGATTTGCTCATGTGCCATATTACATTATATTTTGGCTGTGGAATTGTAATGTATGTATACGTATGTCAGTCTTTCACATCATTCTCAGAGCCAGGGATATTTGTAACCTTTTCTGGAAAAGCAAGGACCATTTGGGGATTAGCCTACACAGTAAACTGAAATGAATGTTTTCTGTAACGGCTGGAAGCTTCTTTTGCTTCACAGTTCTGGACACTTTTCAGAGGAGTGTCACTTTGCAGCAAGTTGAAATGGGGCTGGGAGCTAGTCCAACACTAGCGGACAAATCTCACAACCTTAGGTGGACCCAAGAAGTGAACCTTCTTGAGAGTAGACTTTAGCGACAGCATACAGCAAACGAAAATGAACAACACCGGAAGAACAACATTGACAACGTAAGAAGAACTCTCAGCCTCTGGACGAAAAGAAATATAAGCATCTTAAGGCAAATTCTGGTGGTATCAAAAGCTCTCCTGATCCCCCATTTTATCTGTATTATGCAATCAATCCCATGGTTACACTTGACTTACATGTATGGCACAACATTAACATATTCTTTACTCCTTGATTTGGAAGAAGAAAACCAGCTATAAAAGAGCTTTTGAAAAGACAAAACGTAAAGCTCTTTATCAAAACTATGACAAAGGAGGTTGGAAAATGATCGATTTGAAAACTCTACAGGAAGCTGTCCACTTAAGTTGGACAAAGAAATTGGCAGCAGAGGAAAAGAAAGAGAAATGGGAAATGTTCCTCACAATTGAGTATGATAAACTAAGAGATTGACTCTGCCAAGAAGGATTTGTGGATTAAATAAAGTTCTTAAAAGCTGGCTAAACAGCGAAGCAGCTAGAACATTAACAGACCTCAGTTTAGAAATCAAACCCAAACTCAATGATGTGGAACACCAACATCTTCAATGTAAACCACAGAATTTACATATGAAAGAACGGATAGCCAGCGGCATCACCAAACTAGGACATATCTTAGATGAGGATAGGCGCTATGTAAGTGTTCATAATATAATGATAATAACAGTAATTGGCTTTGGAAGGTGTGCAACAGCCACCCCTCCAGAATCCTCCCAGTGACTGGATTGGAGGCTTCCACCTTGCACTGTGGCTGTGGGAATGCCCCAGGCAAACATGCGGAGCACCGTGTGCTGCCTGCATCTTCACCAGCCACGGCCAGATGGTGGAGTGCCCTGTCCAAGGTGCTTGGTCGTGTAGAGGACAGGTCCAGCGTGGCTCCTGGGCAGCCATGTCCTGTTCCCAGAACACTGAGCTCCTTCACTGGAGAACGGACATTTGAAAAAGAAAGGGTATTAGTTCCACAAGACAATGCGGACAAACAGATTACAGGACAAAACACTGCATTTTGACCTCTTGGATCTTCGTCAGGCAAAAAAATGTTTAGGACAATGAAAGGGAAGAACGAGCTCACAAATACACATAGAGAATTGAAGACGTGACGCGAAATACAAAACAAGAAAGGGTAGCAGTCGGTATGAGTCAAAGTTGGTTTCAAAGCCAGGTGACTGAGGGCGGAAAAGGAAGCAATTTTTGAAAAAGAAAGGGTATTAGTTCCGCCAGACATACAGACGAACAGATTACAAGACGAAACACAATGCATTTCGGCCTCTTGGGTCTTCGTCAGGCAATACAAACAACATTTGGACAATGAAAGCAAAGAATGAGCTCACAAGTACACATAGAAAATGGAAACCCCAAACAACAAAGGGTTGGAGAACGAAAATCATTTTGGCAAGGCTCGTACAGTGACTGAAGCCAGTCCCCCGTGTCCACACCACGTTCCATGTTGACAGGTTGGTTTTAGACCTTGGAAGTGCCGTGGTAGGAAGCATCCCTATGGCTTGAGGATAAGGTGGTGTAGCTAGGATAAGGTGGTGTAGCCTAGGATAAGGTGGTGTAGCCTAGGATAAGGTGGTTTAGCCTAGGATAAGTTGGTGTAGCCTAGGATAAGGTGGTGTAGCCTAGGATGAGATGGTGTAGCCTAGGATGAGATGGTTGTAGCCTAGGATGAGATGGTGTAGCCTAGGATAAGGTGGTGTAGCCTAGGATAAGGTGGTGTAGCCTAGGATAAGGTGGTGTAGCCTAGGATGAGATGGTGTAGCCTAGGATGAGATGGTGTAGCCTAGGATAAGGTGGTGTAGCCTAGGATGAGATGGTGTAGCCTAGGATAAGGTGGTGTAGCCTAGGATGAGATGGTGTAGCCTAGGATGAGATGGTGGTAGCCTAGGATAAGGTGGTGTAGCCTAGGATAAGTTGGTGTAGCTAGGATGAGATGGTGTAGCCTAGGATAAGGTGGTGTAGCCTAGGAACAATGAAAGGAACAAAGAAAATGGGTCCATTGATAAAAAAAATTGGGGGAGACACGGCGATCAGGGAGCATCTGATAACCGAAAGACCTGACTGGAAACCAGCACAGAATTGGATCGCAGCGGTACAGTTGCTCACGAAAAAAAAAAAAAAAAAAAACAGGGGGAGGGAATTGTGGGTTTGTCCAGGCAGTAGGATGTGTCCTAGGACCTGAAGGCCGAACAGGAAATGAACTGTTGGAGGGTCACCATGTTGAGGGCGTGCCATTTAAGGAAGACGGAGCTCATTACTCTGTGCTGCTGTCAACTTCTGTGAACTTGACCCAGTTCCTGTTTCTGCTTGGCAGAGTGCTGCCGTCAACTTCTCTGAACGTGACCCAGTTCCTGTTTCAGGCTTGGCAGGTGAAGAGGGTTTTTAAACCCTAGGAACATGTGGTTCCTAGCAGGTAAAGCACCCGCCCAGCAAGCAGGAAGTCAGAGGTTCGAACCTGTACAGGGCAAAGAACTTTTCACCAAATCATTAGACCATTTAGGTATGGTCTGGGCGCTAGTGTTCGGATGAGACGATAAACTGAGGTCTCGTGAGCGACATGCTTTCTGCGCATGGAAAAGAAACCACGGCAACAAGAGCGTTGTCCCTAGCAAAATTGTGTAAAAAAAAAAAAAATCCACTTTAGCAGGCAAAAACATACACACACAGGCACTTTCCTGGAGTTGAAGTATGGCTGCCTTGATGGCGGGATAAAAAACAGTCACACTCACAACACTCCACTCCCTTTTGACTGGTGAGTTGATTTTACGTGGTGACAGCCTGATGTGGCCTTGCGTCGGCTGGCTATAAACAACATTATCTTATCTATCCACTCCCTTTGTTGGGTAGATGGGATTAATCTTTGCCTGTCTATACAGGGAGTGTCCGCAGGAGTTTCAGCCTGTCTATACAGGGAGTGTCCGCAGGAGTATCAGCCTGTCTATACAGGGAGTGTCCGCAGGAGTATCAGCCTGTCTATACAGGGAGTGTCCGCAGGAGTATCAGCCTGTCTATACAGGAAGTGTCCACAGGAGTTTCACCTGTCTATACAGGGAGTGTCCGCAGGAGTATCGGCCTGTCATACAGGAAGTGTCCGCAGGAGTATCAGCCTGTCTATACAGGGAGTGTCCGCAGGAGTGTCAGCCTGTCTATACAGGGAGTGTCCGCAGGAGTATCAGCCTGTCTATACAGGGAGTGTCCGCAGGAGTATCAGCCTGTCTATACAGGGAGTGTCCGCAGGAGTATCAGCCTGTCTATACAGGGAGTGTCTGCAGGAGTATCAGCCTGCGCACGCAGAAAGAAAGGAAAAGGAAAGCCCAACAATCAGCCCCTGCAAGGTGTGAACTTGTGTGGAGTCATTTGTCCCCGGGGCACCGTCTTCATGAACCAAAGGTAAACGCGTGTTGGGGTCAGAAGCCTGAGCCACCCCACTGGGGGTCGTTTTCTTCAGCACGTGTTTCAGAGGGCATCGGCACCCCTCTCGGTTCAGAGGTCAGGAACTGCCATGATTGCGACGTGTTCTTGGCAGGTGATTTCGATGGGAAACAGTCTTGTTTTGGGAAAGTGCTGATCATTTTGAGACTATGAAAGAGGAAAAATTCACAATTTGTGATTTGTCAAGTTGTCATAATGTTTTGATGACTTCTTCATAGACAGTCTCAATTGCAGTTTTTTTGTATTGTTTAAGGTGGGACGAAATATAGCTGCTTGTTTCAGAATGCCTGACAATAAAATGCGTTACAGTTTTGCTGTTATTGTGAGTTTCAGTTGTTGGGTTTCTTGTTGCTGTTTGTTTGGGGTTTTTTGTTTGTTTCTTTGTTGTTGGTTTTTCTTTTAGATCTCTTTCACTTGGGAAGAACATACAGTGTGCTGCTCATGTTTTTATGCGTTGGTTTTTCTTTTAGATCTCTTTCACTTGGGAAGAACATACAGTGTTGCTGCTCATGTTTTATATGCCTTGTTCACATAGCAGAGCAGTGCAGTGTACATTTATCATTCATGTTAAACAATGGAAAGTACCTCGTTGAACGTGGGTTTGTTATGCAGCTGTGACAACAAAACGTTTCTGATTGTGTAGAAAGGACATTGTTGTAAGTTCTTCTGAATGGATCATCCGAAAATGAAAGGTGGATATGTGTCATTATTTTGTACGTGTTGAACGGGATTGTTGTGAATGTGTATGCGTTTCCTTTTTGTACGTGTACATGTTTTGTGGGAATATTTGTGTATGTGTACATGTGTCATGGGTAGCGTGTGTGTGTACATGTTCCATGCGTTTGTGCATGAGAGCGTGTGTGTGTTTGATGTCTTGGTGTGTCGTGCATGCTACGGGGGTGATGCAGACAAGACAGGGGATCGCTGCCTTGAAAGCTTCAGCTGTTCTTACAGACGGAGAGAAACAGGAGTTGAGCAGACGAAAGCGCCGCTGAGTAGAGAGGGTCTGTAGTGGGAGAGCTGAGAGAGGAGCTCCATTTGAGTCAGGATTAGGCAGTGTGCGCAGAGTTCTCCCAGTGTCGGAGGAGGGTGACTGCCTCTGATGCAGTGACGCCCTGTATCCCCATGTGGAAGACCTTCACTGAAGCACTGTGCACCCCCGCTTAGTGCTGTGATCTGTTTATAATATTCTGGGTTGGTTTGTTTCTTTCTTTTTGTTACTCCCAGTTCTTATAGAACAGGAGTACTTTACAGTGGGGAACGAAGAATGCTCTGTGTGTGTGTGTGTGTGTGTGTGTGTGTGTGTGTGTGTGTGGTGTGTGTTGTGTGTGTGCGCGCGCATGTCTGTCTGTGTGTCTGTCCGTGGTCAAAATGTGTTCCACTCGCTCCAGACAAAACTTCTTGGCTGATCTTTCTGAAAATTTGTAGGTACGTTCATTATGGGTCACGGATGTGCTCGATGTTTTATTTTAGCAGAATAGACTAACGGCTATAAATGATAATAAAATTTTTTAAATCGAGTCCGATAAGGGGAATAACCACTGTATTGTCGAGTTTTTTCTTCCACTAACTGGAAATTGTCTCCCCTCTTTCTCACTGTCCAAAACTGGGCAGTATGTTTATATGCTATGCATCGTGGTTTTGGTTTGTTTGTTTGTTTTTTGATCGCAAAGTTTTATCCGCTTTCACTCCTTAGAGATGACCAGTGTCTTCATTGTTGATTGTCGATGATGAACCAGTGTCTTCATTGTTGATGATGACCAGTGTCTTCATTGTTGATGATGACATGTGTCTTCATTGTTGATGATGACAGAGTCTTCATTGTTGATGATGACCAGTGTCTTCTTGTTGACGATTCTGTACTTAGCTATTATCTCCCCTTATCCCCCCCCCCCCCCCAAAAAAAAAAAAATCCAAACAAACAACCATTTCTATATATATATATATATTATATATATATATATTTTTTTTTTTTTTTTTTTTTTTAAATCATAAAAAAAAAAGAATAAACTCAGACTTGTGATTTTTTTCAAGTTGTGTTTATGAATGATTGAAAACCACAAACAATAGAGCAAAGTTATTTTTCTGTTTAATTGGTAAGACAGTATGCATGACAAAGAAAATGAGATTTTGCATGTCATGTAAAAATAGGGGTGGTACACACCTTATGAACAGAAAATTTACATTAACTGGTTTTATGCCCTGAAAATTATTCAAATGTTTTCAACAATTCAAGGGCTTCAGTCACACTGTAACGGTGATTTGTAGTGTTTCTTTTACCATGCGTGCTTGACGATGTAGCTGATGACGCCACATTGCCACATCAAGCCAAACTGAGCTGGTGACATGGTGTGAAAAGTGTCTGCTCGCGAGCATTCAACCTCCAAAGCCTAAATACCAGTACGCCTGCCCTCTAATTAGTATGCAGGAGCTATCTGTAACAAGTAGTTTCGTACAAAAGGTTCGCCCACTTTGGAGAAAAAATTCCAAAGCTTTGGACCGCATATGGGGTCCCTAGTATACAAAGGTTGTAAACATAAGGACTGGACATGCAGTCCTTAGTATAAAAAGAGTTAAGATGTCTTCAGTTGGTAAAGGTTTTAAGTCTGTTATATATGTTTCAGCATTTTGTGGAGAAAAAAAAATTTCAACATTACTTAACTAGTGGGTTTTTTTTTTTCTTTTTTCTCCAAATTTCTGATCAGTTACAATGATTGCTTTATGCCTTGATGAAATGTATGCAAACATTGCAAAAAAACACGACTTATAGTCTGTCATTTCTGCCAAGGAGAGGAGCGACTGCAATTAGTGTCAGACTAAGTGTGGAACAACGATTGCTGTTGAAAGATACTGTCATACACCTTGCTAAATGCAGACTAGTATCAGACTTAATGTGGAACAACGATTGGCTGTTGAAAGATACTGTCATACACCTTGCTAAATGCAGACTAGTATCAGACTTAATGTGGAACAACGATTGGCTGTCGAAAGATTCACCTTGCTAAATGCAGTGAAGTAAAACTGTATGAGTTTACCAGCGATGGTGAATCAAGGCACGGAGGGGGGGGGGGGGGGGGGGGGGGGGATGTATAAATCGGCAAATGCATGTAAGAGGGGCTCCCCTGTCTCTGTCTGCTGCTACACTGGGGGCAATCTTGAGATTTAGTCCTCTGCCTCTTAGCTCTCTCTCTCTCTCTGTCTGTCTGTCTCTCTCTCTCTCTCTCTCTCTTCCAGGCCAGCATTTTTTGGGTTTGAAGGTTGTCCTCTCTTTTTCCCTGGAAATATTGTGCATAAACTGTTGTCTCCTGAGACAAATGTGTCCCAACCTGTGCCCCAGGATTGTCTCTCGCACGGTCTGTCACAGTTCCTGGGAGATAGTGGGGCACAGCACATGAGGATAGACGTTATTGCTGTCTGGTCGATTGGACGGTAACCCTACAGGGCGCGAAGGTAAAGGAATGGTTTATACAGAGTCAGCTATGAAGTCGGTAGTTTGGAGTCGATGGAGGTTGTGTAAACAACAATAAGAAAGCAGTGAATAGATGCCTGCTGGGGTTTTTTTTTACCGTGCTCTTACACACCTTGTTGGCTTGAATGTTGCACATGCATTCGCAAGTTTGTGAGTTTATCCCCCCCCCCCCCCCCCCCCCCCCCCCCCCCCCCCCCCCCCCCCCCCCCCTCTCAAAGTCTGGTGGACTGTTCAACACACAATAAGGACCCAAACGTTCTGCATGATGTGGTGTTAGTCGCTGTGGTGGCTGACCAGGCCTCGTTTGCTGCATTGTGTGGATCTGCTCTTGTTCGGGATGTCGGTGCAGTTGGTCGTGGTTTGTTCTCTTCCTAATGTGAACACTCCCCACGAGTCGATCCTAAGTGTGGGTATAACAACTGAACATTCACAGCTGATGTTCAGACTGATTGAAGATCACATTCAAAGACTGCCTGCGGAAAAAGTAGTTAGCGTATTCAATCAGTTTTGTTTTTGTTTTGCTGGGAAGATTAAGCTTTGCCAGACATTGTTAGCGTGTGAAGAGAACAAGAGTGGTGCAGTCGATACAATCACAATTGTTGAGACTGTCGATACAATCACAGTTGCGAGACTGTCGATACAATCACAATTGTGAGACTGTCGATACAATCACAGTTGTGAGACTGTCGATACAATCACAGTTGTGAGACTGTCTAACCTGTCTTATGCCTTTCACACGGGAAACCACTGATTGAAGCACCTGCAGGCAGCTCTTCAGCCGGCTCTACCCAGGTAGACAGCCCTTGTGTAAACCGTGTTGCGTGGGTTGTGTAAGAGCGCCTAGGGCCTGGTATCTAACCAAGAACAGGCGCTTTGTAAGTAATCTTGATAGTCGTAATCATAATCATAATAATGTCTGTGTCCTCATTGGTGATGAGTCGTATGAAAGCCAAGCATGGCCACGACCAGCTCTCGGGAGGGAGGGGGGGGGGGCGGATTGTATCCTGGTTCTGTTCTGTGTGGTGCTAGCTGCAGATGTGGAATGTTGTTACATTGGTCTCTAGGTTCTAGTGGATGGTTCGTGTCAGGCAGTCAGTCTCTCGCTTGGACGCTGCACCTCTGGCTGCTGTGAAGGATGACAGGATTACCCTGTGAATACTCATAGATACAGTGTGAATACTCATAGATACAGTGTGCGCATGGTATTACACCTGCTCAAAACCTGACCGTCACACGCCCTGTGTTTTGTGAGGTGTGGACTATGATTATTGTTTTGTGAGGTGTGGACTGATTATTGTTTTGTGAGGTGTGGACTGATTATTGTTTTGTGAGGTGTGGACTATGATTATTGTTTTGTGAGGTGTGGACCATGATTGTTGTTTTTGTGAGGTGTGGACTATGATTATTGTTTTGTGAGGTGTGGACTATGATTGTTGTTTTGTGAGGTGTGGACTATGATCGTTGTTTTGTGAGGTGTGGACTATGATTGTTGTTTTGTGAGGTGTGGACTATGATTATTGTTTTGTGAGGTGTGGACTATGATTATTGTTTTGTGAGGTGTGGACTATGATTGTTGTTTTGTGAGGTGTGGACTATGATTATT
This sequence comes from Conus ventricosus, assembly GCA_018398815.1. Lineage (NCBI taxonomy): Eukaryota > Metazoa > Mollusca > Gastropoda > Neogastropoda > Conidae > Conus > Conus ventricosus. Next base: position 95,319,885 of record CM031606.1, read on the forward strand.
GTTTTGTGAGGTGTGGACTATGATTATTGTTTTGTGAGGTGTGGACTATGATTATTGTTTTGTGAGGTGTGGACCATGATTATTGTTTTGTGAGGTGTGGACTGATTATTGTTTTGTGAGGTGTGGACTATGATTATTGTTTTGTGAGGTGTGGACTATGATTGTTGTTTTGTGAGGTGTGGACTACATTGTTTTGTGAGGTGTGGACCATGATTATTGTTTTTTGAGGTGTGGACCATGATTGTTGTTTTGTGAGGTGTGGACTATGATCGTTGTTTTGTGAGGTGTGGACTATGATCATTGTTTTGTGAGGTGTGGACTGATTATTGTTTTGTGAGGTGTGGACCATGATTATTGTTTTGTGAGGTGTGGACTGATTATTGTTTTGTGAGGTGTGGACTATGATTGTTGTTTTGTGAGGTGTGGACTATGATTGTTGTTTTGTGAGGTGTGGACAATGATTATTGCGAGGCTCTTCTGTTCTGCTTTATTGTTAACGTATGGATTAAGCCTGCCACTTCTGTTAGCTGTTCGTTTGCTTCATTGTTTCTATTTGTACTCCCAGTTCTTTTCGAACAGCGAGTACTTTACAATGGGAACGAAGAAATGCTGTCTGTCTGTCTGTCCATGGTCAAAATGTGTTCTACTCGCTCCAGACAAAACTTCTGGGCTGATCTTTCTGAAAATTTGTAGGTATGTTCATTTTGGGTCAGGGATGATGCACGATGGGTTTTTTTTACCAGAATAGCCGTTACTAACGACTGTGAATGATAATTTTTAAAAAAAATCAAGTCCAATAAGGGAAATAACCACCTTGCTGTCAAGTTTTTTTCTTCCGCTAACTGGAAATTGCCTCTCTTCTTGCAATAACGGTTTATCATTTTATGTGTAACCAAAGTTTGTAAGCTCCTTTGTAAGCTTTGTAAGTAGTATAGTGGTTAGTATCCCCGCCTGTCACGGGGGGAAACCGGAGTTCAGTTGCCCGCTAGGGAGAGCAACATTTTTTTTTCTCTTTTCTCTTACATACTAAATTTTTACCACCAAACTGGGAGTCGTTTACATACTTTGCATCTTGATTTTCTTTAAAGTATTGGTGATGGTGTTGCTCACGATTTCCCTTTTTGTGTTCCAAGTGGATTCGAACTAGTGTGTGTTGCTGCGTTTGTGGATTTTGTCACTGTGGAAAACATGTTGGGAATGTTTCCCATTGACCACTGATATACGTGTGGGGTGGGGTGGGGGGTAGGGGGGGAGGAGAAAGGCGACATGTTTGAGTGGATTCTTGGCGTTAAATCAGGGAAGGTTTGTTGTGTGACAGCAGTGTGGCCTGAACCATCATTTATACCCACTCGGCATCGCTTTATTGGAGGCATGGACATTCCTTTCATAGTGCACTTGGCTTTGAGGATTTCTTTGGTCAAATAAAAGTGGATCACTGTTTCTTTCATCTCACGGTCTGCGCGTTTGTTGCTGATGTCAATTGTGTGCGTGCAGAACAAAACACACCTGGTTGATTGGTCGAGTCAGGCTCAGAGATGGCCAGTAAGAGACACCGATTGAAAGATGTCTGTTGATGAGCCGCACACATTCACGGACTTTAGACAGGGGTGCAAATGCTAGAGAGAGAGTGGAGGGGGGGGGGGGGGGGGGGGGGGGAGGAGAGAGAGAAGAAGAAGAAATGTTGAGGTCACCAGATCGTAGGATTCAATGGCGACTTGGGTGGAATACTGATGCTTCGATTCAAAACGTAATGGTACTATGAAAGCATTGTTTGAGGATGGTCTGAAGATTGTCTCGGAGAGAAACAAAAGAGCAGGAACAGGCTTCGTTTCGCTCACGCACTGTCTTCTGGTTCAGGACTGGTGACATCCAATGAAAGACAAATAATCACGTATGCAACATGTACTTGAACCCACGAATATGTGTTAATGGTGTATGTGTGTGTGTGTGCGTGCGCGCGCTGGTGCGTGCATATGTTCATGTGTGTGGTGTGTAACGAGAAGAAGGAAAAAGAGAGGCAGATAGAATAGGCAAAGAGAAATAAGAAAGAGAGGCAAAGGGTTACAGAGTGGGAGTCATGCTTGGAAAAGGGCGCTTGAGGGCGAGTATACGGGTGTGGCTGTGGCAATCAGCATTGAAATGGGATCTCCACTGGCGTTGGGGCTGGACAACTAGATGGCTCTAAGCAAGCTGCTCCAACAAAGCGTTCGTTGAGGGTGCGATGTGTCTCTCCCCCAACATTGAACTTAGAGCAGAAGCTGCATCTCGGTACGTACACACACCCTGTTGGTGGACCGGCTCGTGAGGGTCAACCAGAGGGCGCCACCACTGTGTGCGGATAGTCCATACACGCTACACCATGTCTGCTCAGCCAGTGTGCGGGTTTACCACCAGAAGGCGAAAGAAACGGTTTACTCCAAAGCAAGATTAGACGAAGAGGATATGGAGGACAAGATAGCATTGGCCCTAAGCTGTGCATAACGCCTTCATGTGTAGGCACCTACATGCGCTCGCTGCTACGCACACACAGAATTATGCACGTATGTGCCTGTGTATGTCCACACCCACATGCGTGTGCACATACACGCATACACATGAACATGCACGTGCATGCACATACGCACATGCGTACACGCCCACATACAAAGACACTCACACATAATATATGTACACATACATATGCAGATACGTGTGTATGCTCACACAAACCCACAAATCACACACACACATGTACATGCACTTCACGCACACACACGCACACACACACATACACGCGGCGCGCGTGCACACACACACACACACACACACACACACACACACACAAAATACACGCACACACACGTACGCACACACATACACAAGTGCGTACACATACATGCGCATGCACACACACATTCTCTCTCTCTCTCTCTCTCTCTCTCTCTCTCTCTCTCTCTTTCAAGCATACGCATACACGCACATCATGCACACACACATGCGCTCGCGCACACATGTGGGCCCATGCCCACACATCCATACACACATTCACTACACACACAATGATAATAATGGCACAACCAATGTTAGGTAGGTACTCAAGGTCTGACCAGCGCGTTGGGCTAATGCGTAGGTCAGACATCTGCTGAGTCGTAGCCACGAGACCCTCTTCTTCAATTCTCTCATCCTAGTGGTAATTCATTTGTCCATCAGCTTTAATCATGCACAGTGTGGTCTTAAAACTTAGCGGAAGTGGTGTAGCGTATATGGACTAGTCCGCACGCAGTGACGCCTCCTTGATGAAACTGAAACTGAACTGTGCATTAATGCGCCGGCCTACTCCTCTGAAACGTAGCAGTATCTGCATTATTATTACACGTGTGTGTGTGTGTGTGTGTGTGCAAACGTGTGTGAGTGTGTGTCTGTGAGTGTGTGTGTATGTGTGTGTGTGTGTGCGTGCGAGTGTGTGCGTGTGTGTATGTGTGTGTGTGTGTGTGTGCGCGCACGAGTTGCTGCGTGCATGAGCATGTGTATGCCTGTGCGTGTGGGCGTATGTACAAGCTTGTGTTTACATGCGTATGTTTGTTTGTATGTCACCTGTTCGACAGGCTTTTCGGCAAACGATGTCTGTTGGTAGCCGTCAGCGGCGTGTTATCCAATTCTCCACCCGCTCGCCTCCCTTCTGTTCGAAGGTGAGGAGGACTGTAGCTCGCCCGATAGTCATCTTTAACCACTTTTCTACCCTCATACAGAGATCTTGTTGCTTCATTGAAAACCCTCCAGGTGCGAAAAAGTATGCGTGCGCGCACGCACGCACGCACCCACACACTCACTCACGCGCGCACAAACACGCACGCACACACACGCACGCACGCACGCACACACTCACGCGCCCGCACAAGCACGAACGCACACACACACACACACACACACACACACACACACACACACACACACTCTTGTGTGCGTGTGCAAACACACACACTCGCGCGCACGCAGACACACACACTCGCGCGCGCGCAAACACACACACACACACACACGCACGCACGCACACACACACACACACACACACACGTACACACACACACACACACACACACTTGCGTTCGTGTGCAAATACACACACACACACACACACTCGCGCGCACGCAGACACACATACTCGTGCGCGCTCAAACACACACACACACACACACCACAGCACACACACACACTCTCTCTCTCTCTCTCTCTCTCTCTCCCACACACACACACAAGTGTATATACACACACCTCTTTCAATAAGAACCCAGAAACTGAAAGTCAACATTTTACTCTACTACAAATATGCTGTGTATCATCTGAAGTAACATATCAAAAATAATATGACATACATATTCATCACTTTCTGACCACATGTGAAGTCAAGACATCAATCTGTTTCAAGTTTTAGAGTTTTTTGTATCACAGTTAATTAAGGTCTTCTCGCCAGTCGTGTTACAAATTCTGCCACAGAATCGAAAACAACACAAACACAGTGATTCACAGTCCACAAAAGAGCTATGTATCTGGTTATATTATTTCAAAATGCTTAATTAAACCGCGACACATCTCAGCCAGTACTAGTCCGGCCTAGTTTTTAAACTGAAGTGACTTGCAGGCGGAAATTGAAATAAATCCTAAAAGTCGATATGAACAAGCACATTACAAGACAAAACACGACGCGTTTCGACCTCCTAGGTCTTCGTCGTCAGGCGAGATAACATTCAGGTCAATGGAAAACGAAGAACGAGCAGCCCCCTTATCTTCCCAAGTCGTCGTGTTATGTCTTGTAATGTGTTTTTTCCCATGTTCAGTGGCGGATTTGCTTTCAATTCCTTTTGAAATTAGTCAGGCCTAGTTCTTCTTCACAGAAGGGGGGGGGGGGGGGGGGGGGGGGCAACAGACAAACGGGATATAAAACGAGAGTTTTTGGCAAAGACGTGAACACATTTTTTTTTTTTCAAATTTAATTCACGGTGGATGAGAAACAGGGATGAGAGCGTTCATGTCCAATCGTCGCCCTGAGTAGGATCTGCAATGAATATGAAATGCAAGGAAGATGGACCATGCAAGAAGAATGACATCTCATGGAGAGAGAGGGGGGGGGGGGGGGGGAGGAGGGGAGGGATCGAGGAGAGAGAGAGGGGGGAGGGAGAGAGACAGAGGGAGAGGAGAGGGGAGGAGACAGGGGAGAGAGGGGAGAGAGAGAGAGGGAGGGGGAGAGAGTGACAGAGAGAGAGGGGGGAGGGAGAGAGAGAGAGAGAGGAGAAGAAGGAGAAGAGGAGGAGAGAGAGAGAGAGATAATAACAGGCTCATGAAAGATGCAACGTGAATCAAAAGTCGGCATGTGGAGGAGGATGATACACTGACAATGACGAACACAACGGAGAAAGTCAAGGGAAGATGAAGAAGGTAAGGTATGGTAAGGTAATTGTTGCTTATAGCCCAGCCGACCGCAAAGGGCCAAATCAGGGCTGTCATCACCACGTTGAAGTCAACTCGCTAGTCATCTTCAAAACCAAAAAAAAAAAGGAAAAAAAAAAACTGTCATTCACACATCTCTTTAAAATACACCTTCTAAAAACGCACCAGAAACTTCGTTAACAAACAAACAAACAACAACAACAAATCTTTCATCTGTAAAATCTTAGATGAAAAATGTCAATCTCTTTCTGAAATTCAAAGATCACATCAGGTGGGACCATGTCTGAACAAGGTTTTTTTTTAATGGAGTCTGCTTGTAAAGTGTTTATGTGGCACCTTGTAAACAAAACAAAACAAAACAAAAAACAAATCCAGATGACAAACCGTTACTTATCACTAACACGTTCTTGGAGACAGTCGAACAGGCAGAGACCACAGAAAGCTGTCAGGAGTTGATTGCCCTTGGTGCTATCAGAAGGCACATCACACGCTGTTGGCAATGAATTTGATGGAGTACGGCTGACAGAAAAGGCTGGCGTATGGGTCGCCGATTTCTGGCACATTAAACAACTTCTCAAGATATATACATGTACAATAATGCTGGTTAATACTTCACTACAAGCAAGTCGGACAACGCAAGATTATGGATGACAGATACCTTAATCTCTCTCTCTCTCTCCTCTCTCCTCTCTCTCTCTCCTCTCTCTCTCCCCCCCCCCCCCCCCCCCCCCCCCCCCACTCTCTCTCTTTCAGAAAAAAAAAAACGGCAAAACAACAAAACGACCATCAGCAAAACAACTTTCAGGCAATGAAATCTCTCTCTCTCTCTCTCTCTCTCTCTCTCTCTCTCTCTCTCTTCAGAAAAAAAAACAAAAACCAAAGCAAAATCAAAACCGACCATCAGCAAAACAACTTTCAGGCAATGAAATTGCGCTCTCTGTCTCTGTCTCTGTCTCTCTCTCGCCCCCCCCCCCTCTCTCTCTCTCTCTCTTTCAGAAACAAAAAAGACCATCATCAGCAAAACAACTTTCAGGCAATGACACAGCGGGCAGAACTAGGAGCCAGTCATACAGCAACGAGGTGAAAGCGTGTCGGCTTTATGAAAAGGAGACGAGAACACGCGTGCGCTCAAACTGACCACAGACCGCGCCAAAACCCCAGTGACCCGAGCAGTGGGAGCCTTGACCATTATTAGTGGCCAGGTGGCTATCTTGTGTCCGGTGGCCAGGTGGCTATCTTGTGTCCGGTGGCCAGGTGGCTATCGTGTGTCCGGTGGCCAGGTGGCTATCGTGTGTCCAGTGGCCAGGTGGCTATCGTGTGTCCGGTGGACAGGGCGCTATCGTGTGTCCAGTGGCCAGGTGGCTATCGTGTGTCCAGTGACCAGGTGGCTATCGTGTGTCCAGTGGACAGGGCGCTATCGTGTGTCCAGTGACCAGGTGGCTATCGTGTGTCCGGTGGACAGGGCGCTATCGTGCACGTCATGCACACCTGTGGGGAAGGCTGCTGACCACGGTAGTGGCGCTTCATCAGCCTGCCTGTGGTGCTGGACCGGAGATCACACATCACAACATGGACCGACACACTGCCCTTTCTGTACGACACTCAGAGAGAGAGAGAGAGAGAGAGAGAGGAGAAGACGAGAGAGCAGACGAGAGAGAGAGACAGAGAGAGAGAGGAGAGAGGAGAGACAGGGGGGAGGGGGAGGGAGGAGGAGAGAAGAGAGAGAGAGAGAGAGAGAGAGAGAGGAGGCGGGAGGAGGGGGAGGAGAGAGACAGAGAGGGTGCGGATGAGGGAGGGGGAGAGAGAAGGTGAGAGAGAGAGGAAGAGAGAGAGGGGAAGTGAGGGGGGGGAGAGAGAGGGGGAGAGGGGAGGAGAGAGACGAGAGAAAGGGGGGAGGGGAGAGAGAAGAGGTGGGGGGGGGGGAGAGGGAGGAGGAGGACAGAGAGAGGGGGGAGAGACAGAGAGAGGGGGGGCAGGGGAGAGAGAAGAGGGGGGAGAGGAGAGGGAAATAGGGGGGTGGGGGAGAGAGAGAGGAGGGAGGGGGAGGGGGAGACAGAGAGAGAGGGGGGAGGGCGGAGAGACAGAGAGAGATACAGAGGAGAAGGGAAAGAAAGAGAGGGGGAGGGGGAGGAGAGAGACAGAGAGAGGGAGAGAGAGAAGGACAGACAGACAGACAGACAGACAGACAGACAGAGACAGTGTCAGACACAGACAGTGACAGAGGAGGATGGGGGAAGAGGCAGACAGACAGACAGAGACGGAGAGAGGGGGAGGGGGAGAGAAAGAGAGGGGGAGGGGGAGGAGACGGGGAGAGAGAGAGAGAGGAGAGAGGGAGCGAGAGAGAGAGAGTGAGAGAGAGAGAGACGTACAGACAGAGAGAGGGAGGACGGGTGTGGCCAAAGTGGTTCCAGCCAGCTACCAGTTGTGTGGTGACAGTGAGGACCTGAACACCGGAATTGCTCAGCGGTTAGAGCGCCGGACTCGTAATCTTGGTGATCCTGGGGTCGCGGGTTCGAATCTCCGCCGGGCCGTTTCGGTACAGGGGGATTTGTCCCTCGGAGTTAACATTGGTTCTGACTCCATTTCCCATACAGTCCTTCGAATAAGACTAGAAACCGAGGTTCCGTGTGTGAATGCACGCATAATATCTTACACACACGTCAAATCCCATCAGCAACTTTCGGAAGAGGTCAGTTTGGCCGTTGGTATGGATGACACGTTACACATAGCATGCACCCTGCGTGAGAAATGGAAAGAATGAAAGAAGCAAGGAAACTGAGTGAACGATATTGACTGGATGACACGGGAAACGACTGAATGAAGCGCCAGCTGGCAGCTCTTCAGTCGGCACTACCCAGGTAGGCAGCCCGTTGTGTAAACCGAGAGTGTGGATTGTAAAGGGCTTAGAGCTTGGTCTCTAGCCGAGGATAGGCGCTATATAAGTATTCATAATAATAATAGTAATAATAATGAATATTGATGTCTATATCGCTGTACTTCATTGTCAGAATCGACAGATCAGCAGACACACGACACAGAGAGCCATGCTTTTAGAAAGGCAGGTCCTGGTGTGTTTCTAGTGTTCTAAGCAGACACATGCAGACAGCAACAAGGGAAGCAATCTACAAACACGAATGAATTCTTTCTTCCCACACTGAACGCTGTCTGTGGATCCTGAACATTGTCACCACAGAACAGCTGTTGATCCTGAACATCGTCACCACAGAACAGAAACAAACAGTGCAAGTCACCTCAGCGTGACTGGTATAAAAAGAAGGTGGCCTGCGCTTGTTTTTCCCCCACTATCAGATTGTTCGTCTTTGTATTTGTCTGACTTTATTCAAGTTTAAAAGGCTGTGCCAGTCTTGAATAAAAGTTACTCTGAGTTAGGTTTTCTTATGGGAGCAAGAGTTACCCTACTTGTTTACTGTTTATTGTTTACTGCTCCCTGCCTCATTTTATTTTCAACTTCATAAAAAGAAGTGTTAAATTCTTGAAGGGCAAGCTTAGAGCATCCTTTTTCTTCTCATTATGTTTCCTTCTTGCTGTTGTTGTTGTTGTTGTTGTTGTTGTTACTGCACACGTTGTGTCTGAAGCTACGGTCAGCATGTCAGAAACAGCATGAGTACGGTGTCATGGGCAGATCATCAATAAAATGTCAGATCCTGACTTCTCTCCCTTGTTTATCGCTGCATGTCTCTTTGCCACCCTCGTTGGTCCTGTAAGCACGCCAACTATCAGGTCGGACCTCATTCAGGTCATAGTGAAACAGTCTGCTTCTCCGACGCTTTATCAGTACTGCAGGCTGTTAAAAATCCTCCAAACAAGGAACTCAACTCCTTTGTCTCTATCCTGGCCATTCTGCAGCAGTCCGCTGAGAATCCAGTGGATACCCTCACACTGCAAGATATATGGCAAGGAGGAAGCTGACCAACTGGCAAAGGAAGGAGGACAGCAGCCCCAACTGGAGAAGGAAGTCTCCTTTGAAGAAATCAAAAGCAAAAAAAAAAAAAAAAAGAAGAAGGTTTGAGCAGCACCCAGACTTCAAGAAGAAGGATGCGTGCTGCCTGCTGCCCAGAGCAGACCCAGTGAGAGCACTGTGAGACTGAGGACAGGGCACTCCAGACTGAGACATCACATGTTCACAAAATTCCACTTTGGTGAGTCTTCAAGTTGCCCAGGCGGTACAGCCCCAATGATTGTAGAACACTTCCTGCAGGACTGTCCCACACATGAAAAGCTAAGGACAGAGACCTGGCCTGCCAACACACCGATGAGGGAAAAGCTTTATGGATCACTGGAGGGCCTCCGCCATACAGCACAGCCTTCGTCACTGCCTCTGGGGTTCCTGTCTGAGTGAACGAAGAGAGAAGAAGAAGAAGAGAAGAAGAAAGAGAAGAAGAAGAAGAAGAGGAGGAGGAAGAAGAAAGAAGAAGAGAAGAAGAAGAAGAAGAAGAGAAGAAGAAGAAGAAGACGACGACGACGAAGAAGAGGAGGAGGAGGAGGAGGAGGAGGAGAGAAGAAGAAGAAGAAGAAGAAGAAGAAGAAGAAGAAGAAGAAGAAGAAGAAGAAGAAGAAGAAGTCATTGTGAAACAATCTGCCAAACTGTGCACCTTACGTTCCAGATCGAAATGGCTTTACAAGAAGTCGTCATAGAAGTTTGCAGAGAAGACGATCCTACCTTTACCTTGACCTCGGGTAAAACAGTTCACAGGAACATAATAATTAATCATCAACTCTATTCGCTACCGCTGTCGGAACACCAGCTCCTGTCGCTTTGACCTTGAACGTCCGCCAAAGTCACAGCACTGCTTGCTGTAAACTGCAATCCAAAACGATCTCCTCAGCAAAGTCAGACTCCTGAAGCGGATCCCTGTTTCCGAGAACGAATCAATCCAAAATGATCTCCTCAGCAAAGTCAGACTCCTGAAGCGGATCCCTGTTTCCAAAGAACGAATCAATCCAAAACGATCTCCTCAGCAAAGTCAGACTCCTGAAGCGGATCCCTGTTTCCGAGAACGAATCAATCCAAAACGATCTCCTTAGCAAAGTCAGACTCCTGAAGCGGATCCCTGTTTCCGAGAACGAATCAATCCAAAACGATCTCCTCAGCAAAGTCAGACTCCTGAAGCGGATCCCTGTTTCCGAGAACGAATCAATCCAAAACGATCTCCTCAGCAAAGTCAGACTCCTGAAGCGGATCCCTGTTTCCGAAGAACGAATCAATCCAAAACGATCTCCTCAGCAAAGTCAGACTCCTGAAGTGGATCCCTGTTTCCAAAGAACGAATCAATCCAAAACGATCTCCTCAGCAAAGTCAGACTCCTGAAGCGGATCCCTGTTTCCGAGAACGAATCAATCCAAAACGATCTCCTCAGCAAAGTCAGACTCCTGAAGCGGATCCCTGTTTCCGAGAACGAATCAATCCAAACGATCTCCTCAGCAAAGTCAGACTCCTGAAGCGGATCCCTGTTTCCAAAGAACGAATCAATCCAAAACGATCTCCTCAGCAAAGTCAGACTCCTGAAGCGGATCCCTGTTTCGAGAACGAATCAATCCAAAACGATCTCCTCAGCAAAGTCAGACTCCTGAAGCGGATCCTGTTTCCGAGAACGAATCAATCCAAAACGATCTCCTCAGCAAAGTCAGACTCCTGAAGCGGATCTCTGTTTCCAAAGAACGAATCAATCCAAAACGATCTCCTCAGCAAAGTCAGACTCCTGAAGCGGATCCCTGTTTCCGAGAACGAATCAATCCAAAACGATCTCCTCAGCAAAGTCAGACTCCTGAAGCGGATCCCTGTTTCCAAAGAACGAATCAATCCAAAATGATCTCCTCAGCAAAGTCAGACTCCTGAAGCGGATCCCTGTTTCCGAGAACGAATCAATCCAAAACGATCTCCTCAGCAAAGTCAGACTCCTGAAGCGGATCCCTGTTTCCGAGAACGAATCAATCCAAAACGATCTCCTCAGCAAAGTCAGACTCCTGAAGCGGATCCCTGTTTCCAAAGAACGAATCAATCCAAAAACGATCTCCTCACCAAAGTCGACTCCTGAAGTGGATCCCCGTTTCCAAAGAACGAATCAATCCAAAACGATCTCCTCACCAAAGTCCGACTCCTGAAGCGGATCCCCGTTTCCAAAGAACGAATCAATCTAAAACGATCTCCTCAGCAAAGCCAGACTCCTGAAGCGGATCCCTGTTTCCGAGAACGAATCAATCACGTGCTTGGTTTGATAGACGCATGGACACGTCGCCCCCCTTTCCCCCCCCCCCCCACCCCCCCCATCCCCCACCCCCTTCCAGTTTGAAAGGACAGAAAATGGGCATTGAGTGTTCGGTCTCAAGGATTTTTCAGGCCAGTGGTTTTGGGCGACCCTGGAGACATGAATTGTAGGAAACCAGAACACAAACTGATTCCAATACAACTGACCCTCTCGCAAGAGAATGTCGACCACACACAGCGTCAGATTCTGATCGTTGCAGCAATACTGATTTCAGTCGGGGTACATGCCACTGAAGCACATCATTGTTCCTAGTTATGGCAGAGATGGACGGAAGCAGAAATATGAGCGCACGCGTGCGCGCATGTGTGTGTGTGTGTGTTGTGTGTGTGTGTGTGTGTGTGTGTGTGTGTGTGTGTGTGTGGGTTTGTGCGTGAGTGTGTTTGTGCGTGTGTGTGTGTGTGTGTGTGTGTGTGTGTGTGTGTTGTGTGTGTGTGTGTGTGTGGTGTGTGTGTGTGTGTGTGTGTGTGTGTGTGTGTGTGTGTGTGTGTGTGTGTGTGTGTGTGTGTGTGTGTGTGTGTGTGTGTGTGTGCCTGTGTTATCACCGGGGGTAGGGGTGGAAGGGAGGGTTTGGAGGAGGGAGCGGGGTGGGTGGTGGCACATACAAAGGATGACAAGTACGATGATGACGATGGTTTGGTTGATGTTGATGACGATGACGACGACGACGATGATGATGATGATGATGATGATAATGATGATGATAGAAAAATTCATTTTCGGTTTGATATATTAAATTTTCTTTCCTTGAGTATAATTTGCTTTACAAGTGCGGGTGCCATTCTTCACATTTGTAATCTTTAGGTCCAAAAAAAAAAAAAAAACATTTCAAATACAGAGAGAGAGAGAGAGAGAGAGAGAGGAGAGAGAGAGAGAGAGAGAGAGAGAGAGAGAGGAGAGAGAGAGAGAGAGGAGAGAGAGAGAGAACTAAAACAAACCTTACAACAAAACAAAGCGGGGAAAAATGGACTACAAAGAATACTTTTCATAAACTCTCGTCTGCCATCGTCCAATGAGGGCGGCATGTCATCAACTCATCTAGCGTGGCTTCCGTGGACTTCATTCATTTGCATAAACTGCCATCAGGCAAATGCGCGCTCAATTGCACTTCTTCTTTTTTTCCTGGTGACTCCCTGATATAGACAGTTCGGTGGTGGAGTCCGGGATCTTCACTGTGGTCCTGTGTTTGGGGGAACTTCAGTTTAGCACGCACTGTGGCTTTTGGCAGGAGTTTACCATGTTGATCACGATGCAAGAAACAACGGCCAGTTTGTAGACGACACAGTCACACGCTCGGCTTTGGAGTCATGAGTATAAGGGTCTGCGTACAGAATTATTCACCAGAACTGAGAAAAACGTTGTAACCTTAGTTCAAGGTTGTTCACAGTCTACCTGAAGTGGTAGAACAATAGAACGTTATTAATTCCTTTCGCCCTTTTTCGGGGGTATGGAGGAAGGGTGAGTCTAAAGCAATAACAGGAAAAGGAAAACAAACAAGCCAAAATAAAACATGAATTGCTATTCGATGCTGACACAGACCAACAATGTACAGAACACTTGAGGTAATCTAATATACTTTGACAAGAGAAGCGTTTGTTTTTCGAGTAGTAGAAGACATCATTTGACAAAAAAAACCCATTATACACAGATTTTGCAGAGAGAGAACTCTTTTTGGCAAATGCGTGTTGCGCAAATTAACGTACGATGAACATTACATGACCAAATCAACTTCATCACCTATTGCCGACATGTCACATTTATTACATAACCTTTCTTCTTTTGGAATAGCAAATCGACGATCTACTTCAAGTGGTAATTTATGATTAGAACATCTAAAGCACACGCACTTAGACAGGCACAGACAGTGTCCACGAAGTAAAGGGTACACTTCAAAATCCGCAGGTTGTAAGCAGCAACGAGGCAACGTTCACCTTTCTCTGACTAATGATTATCATCCATCGAAGACTGGTCCATTCTGGTCCATACACAAAGCAAACTGTTTTCTGTCTGCGGAAAGTCTCGTCTGTTTGAAACGGATACAAACAAGACGCTCTTCTCAACATCAAGGCGACGTAGGCAGGTGGACAGACAATAGAAGACACGTTTTAATAATTGTTAGGCTATCTAATCACCGGCCAGGCCCCATCCGGATAGCTCTGGTCACGTGACTGGCTGTCACATCGCATGGCAGTGAGAGGGTTTTCCATGTTGCACTGGTGTCAAAGAACAACAAAACAAACAAACAAACAAAACATTCCTACGGTGCAAGTTATGGAAGTTGGGACTCAGCACTTTCATGTCCTCGTGCTGTTCTGGTTGAAAAGTCAACGAGCACACAGATTGTTTTGGAAAACATGTCTTTTAACTCTTTCCATTCACTTTTTTTTTTCCTAGGAGTGGGGTGGGGGTGGGTGGGTGGGGAGGGACATTTGAACGTTGGAGAGTTTTCTAGAGAAAGTTTGAACAGGCGCGTCTTTTTTTTTTTTCTTTTTGGTCTCACAGACATGGGCTGTACCTTGGTCTGTTGTGTTCAAAGGTGTCATGTTGTCTTCTGTTGTGTTCAAAGGTGTCATGTTGTCTTCTGTTGTGTTGAAAGGTGTCATGTTGTCTTCTGTTGTGTTCAAAGGTGTCATGTTGTCTTCTGTTGTGTTCAAAGGTGTCATGTTGTCTTCTGTTGTATTGAAAGGTGTCATGTTGTCTTCTGTTGTATTGAAAGGTGTCATGTTGTCTTCTGTTGTGTTCAAAGGTGTCATGTTGTCTTCTGTTGTGTTCAAAGGTGTCATGTTGTCTTCTGTTGTGTTGAAAGGTGTCATGTTGTCTTCTGTTGTGTTGAAAGGTGTCATGTTGTCTTCTGTTGTGTTCAAAGGTGTCATGTTGTCTTCTGTTGTGTTCAAAGGTGTCATGTTGTCTTCTGTTGTGTTGAAAGGTGTCATGTTGTCTTCTGTTGTGTTGCAAAGGTGTCATGTTGTCTTCTGTTGTGTTCAAAGGTGTCATGTTGTCTTCTGTTGTGTTCAAAGGTGTCATGTTGTCTTCTGTTGTATTGAAAGGTGTCATGTTGTCTTCTGTTGTGTTGAAAGGTGTCATGTTGTCTTCTGTTGTGTTCAAAGGTGTCATGTTGTCTTCTGTTGTATTGAAAGGTGTCATGTTGTCTTCTGTTGTGTTCAAAGGTGTCATGTTGTCTTCTGTTGTGTTCAAAGGTGTCATGTTGTCTTCTGTTGTGTTCAAGGTGTCATGTTGTCTTCTGTTGTGTTCAAAGGTGTCATGTTGTCTTCTGTTGTGTTCAAAGGTGTCATGTTGTCTTCTGTTGTGTTCAAAGATGTCATGTTGTCTTCTGTTGTGTTCAAAGGTGTCATGTTGTCTTCTGTTGTGTTCAAAGGTGTCAGGTTGTGTTGTGCTGTTGCTTGTCATGTTGTGCTGCGTTGTGTTGTCATGTTGTGCTATTTTGTGCTGTGTTGTGTTATGCTATGCTGTGCTGTGCTGTGTTGTGCTATGCTGTGTTATGCTATGCTGTGCTGTGTTATGCTATGCTGTGCTGTGTTGTGCTATGCTGTGTTATGCTGTGCTGTGTTGTGCTATGCTGTGTTGTGCTATGCTGTGTTATGCTATGCTGTGCTGTGTTGTGCTATGCTGTGTTGTGCTATGCTGTGTTATGCTATGATGTGCTGTGTTGTGCTATGCTGTGTTGTGCTATGCTGTGTTATGCTGTGCTGTGTTGTGCTATGCTGTGTTATGCTGTGCTGTGTTGTGCTATGCTGTGCTTTGTTGTGCTATGCTGTACTACGTTGTGCTGTGCTGTGCTGTGTTGTGTTGTGTTGATAGTGTGCTCTTATGTGTTGCGTTTAATTGTGTCGTGTTGTGTCCGTTCGTGTTTGTCGTGTCGTGTTGTGTTGTGTTGTGTTGTGTCGCGTGGTGTTGAATTATAGTGTGCTGTCATGTACTGTCTTCAAACTTCTGTCGTGTCGTTTCGTGTCATGATGTGCCGTGTCCTCTCGCGTCGTGTCGTGTCATGTGTTTTTCTCCTCACAACAGGTTCCACTGTGACAACACTTGACTTTCTCTTCTTTAGATAAGAATGCGTCGCCACAGTCCAGCGACACTCGTTTCTTTGCTCAGCGTGATCGTGTTTATCACCCTAACGGCTGGACTGGGCGACAGACTTTTGGCCAGAGACAACGAACTGCTGCCGTGGGTCCTTCGACCTGCGCAAGTGCATGGTACACCCTGGACCCGGGCTTCACAAAATTAATGGTCTGAGCACCCAGACCTTCACGTTCACTGCAGTGGAGGCAGAGGGTAACATCGTCCGTCCGTCGCCAGATTGGAACCCCCAGGGGCCGAGGGTTTGCTCCCTCCCCGGGCGGAACGTCCACCACTGGGACACACTGGGTCTAGTGGCGACTAGGAGCTGACTGTCAAACTGTCTAGTGGCGACTAGGAGCTGACTGTCAAACTGTCTAGTGGCGACTAGGAGCTGACTGTCAAACTGTCTAGTGGCGACTAGCAGCTGACTGTCAAACTGTCTAGCGGCACTAGGTAGACTGACTGTCAAACTGTCTAGCGGCACTAGGTAGACTGACTGTCAAACTGTCTAGTGGCACTAGGTAGACTGACTGTCAAACTGTCTAGCGGCACTAGGTAGACTGACTGTCAAACTGTCTAGCGGAGACTAGGAGCTGAGGTCCAACTCGTTCTTGGGCTTCTTGAACTTCCAGGTCAGTTTCTTCCACAGGGTGTCCTTCCTGTGGGCGGGGCCGGCGAACCTGGAGGGCAGGGGGGAACTCCTGCTGCCTGAAGGGGAGTGGGGTGGGGCAGGTCATCGCCGCTCTTGCTGCACAGGAACTGTTCGTAGGAGGACCCGGTGTTGACGAAGAGTTCAGCCTCCCCTGTGCTGCCGGCTATCAACGAGCGCATGCTCCCCTGCCTGCTGCTGTTGCTGCTGCTGCCTCCGTTGATCGTTCCGAACTTGGAGTCGGCGTAACTGAAGTTCCGCAAGGAGTTGTTGCCGTGGAACACTTTGTCCTTCTTCCCCCCGCCTTTCCCCAACCCCACGCTGTCACGCTTCTTGTAATGGTTCCGTCTGACTTCGGTCTTGGCCTTTCGGTCGGGGCCGTGGGCGGTTCGTTTTTTGTGGCGGCCCCAGGAGTTGTCCTCCTGCCCGACCACGTCCTCGTCAGACAGGTACTGGGCGAAGTCCTCGCCCTGGTACTCCTTGTACACCTTCTTGCCTGGCAGCTCACTGCTGAGCTCGTTGTCGTCCTCCTCCTCTGGCTCATCGGAGAACACCATCGTCTTCTCCAGCTCGTCGTAATCAGGGGGAGGGATGAAGACGCCCTCGGGTTCTCCATTCTGCAGCGCCTCCGGTTTCTTCTGGTCCTTCCTCTTCACGTAGTGTGGTGGCGGAGCCTTTCCGTTGGAAACGGGCGACTCTTCATTCACTGACACGTTTGTTCCCGTTGGCTTTAGGGGCGTGCACGTTGAACAAGGGGTTGCTGGTTCCGATGACCACACCGTCCCCCTGATTGGAGGAGTGCATGCTGAGACCGCGGACGTCCTGCTCCAGGTCGTAAACACCCCGGGCTGAGGGAAGCACCAGGGGAGTGTCCTTGTCCCCCATGACGATGGCTTTGCCGTCAGCTTGGCCGGGGGAGCCAGGCTGGCAGCGGTCTCCATGGCGGCCGGCCGTGGAACTGCCGTTGTGGCTCAGGGGGATGTTGGTCTCATCACTGCTGGCCGACAGGATCTTGGGCTTGTACTGCCCCAGGTTGACGGGAGGGGCAGGTGCTCTCCCTTTCTTCTTGCTGTTGAGGTCGTAGCTGGTGCGGGACTCCTGCACGGGGTCTGTGTGCAGGGAGCCGACGCCCACGGCCGGGCCTGCCTTCCCGAATAGGTCTTTGACGTGCGGACCCCGCTGGTGGGGAATGGCCGACATGGTGGCCGACCCACGGGCTTCACGGAGTCTGCCAATGAAATCACAGCAGGGCAGAAACCACTGGCATCATATCAACAGCAGGCCAGAAACCACTGGCATCACATCAACAGCGGGGCAGAAACCACTGGCATCACATCAACAGCGGGCAGAAACCACTGGCATCACATCAACAGCGGGGCAGAAACCACTGGCATCACATCAACAGCAGGGCAGAAACCACTGGCATCACATCAACCGGCGGAAAACCTGACCCAAG
>CM031606.1:95342777-95352777 GCA_018398815.1 Conus ventricosus
GTCTCTCTCTCTGTCTCTCTCTGTCTCTCTCTCTGTCTCTGTCTCTCTCTTTCTCTCTGTCTCTCTCTCTCTCTGTCTCTCTCTCTCTCTCTCTCTCTCTCTCTCTCTCTCTCTCTCTCTCTCAATGCCCGGAGGTCTTTTCTCTCCTAGTCTTGACGTCAAAGACGTCACAGCGTCCTCAAAGAAGAGGGGTGCCCTCAAGTCTGCGCTGCCGCAATACCCCTCTCCTCCCTCACCCAACCCCCCCTCTCCCCTCCCCCCCCCTTACCTCCTCTTCCCGTTTCTTTCAGTGACAAATCAATCTGGCACTTCAACGCTCCTTGAAAGCGGCACCAAATTGGACCTGCAGCACGGGTCTGCGAGAGTAGAGGTTGAAAGCGGCACCAAATTGGACCTGCAGCACGGGTCTGCGAGAGTAGAGGTTGAAAGCGGCACCAAATTGGACCTGCAGCACGGTCTGCGAGAGTAGAGGTTGAAAGCGGCACCAAATTGGACCTGCAGCACGGGTCTGGCACCAAATTGGACCTGCAGCACGGGTCTGCGAGAGTAGAGGTTGAAAGCGGCACCAAATGGACCTGCAGCACGGGTCTGGCACCAAATTGGACCTGCAGCACGGGTCTGGCACCAAATTGGACCTGCAGCACGGGTCTGGCACCAAATTGGACCTGCAGCACGGGTCTGCGAGAGTAGAGGTTGAAAGCGGCACCAAATTGGACCTGCAGCACGGGTCTGCGAGAGTAGAGGTTGAAAGCGGCACCAAATGGACCTGCAGCACGGTCTGGCACCAAATTGGACCTGCAGCACGGGTCTGGCACCAAATTGACCTGCAGCACGGGTCTGGCACCAAATTGGACCTGCGGCACGGGTCTGGCACCAAATTGGACCTGCAGCAACGGGTCTGGCACCAAATTGGACCTGCGGCACGGGTCTGGCACCAAATTGGACCTGCGGCACGGGTCTGGCACCAAATTGGACCTGCAGCACGGGTCTGGCACCAAATTGGACCTGCAGCACGGGTCTGCGAGAGTAGAGGTTGAAAGCGGCACCAAATTGGACCTGCAGCACGGGTCTGCGAGAGTAGAGGTTGAAAGCGGCACCAAATTGGACCTGCAGCACGGGTCTGGCACCAAATTGGACCTGCAGCACGGGTCTGGCACCAAATTGGACCTGCAGCACGGGTCTGGCACCAAATTGGACCTGCGGCACGGGTCTGGCACCAAATTGGACCTGCAGCACGGGTCTGGCACCAAATTGGACCTGCGGCACGGGTCTGGCACCAAATTGGACCTGCGGCACGGGTCTGGCACCAAATTGGACCTGCAGCACGGGTCTGGCACCAAATTGGACCTGCGGCACGGGTCTGGCACCAAATTGGACCTGCAGCACGGGTCTGGCACCAAGTTGGACCTGCAGCACGGGTCTGGCACCAAATTGGACCTGCAGCACGGTCTGGCACCAAATTGGACCTGCAGCACGGGTCTGGCACCAAATTGGACCTGCAGCACGGGTCTGGCACCAAATTGGACCTGCAGCACGGGTCTGCGAGAGTAGAGGTTGCGGGAAGGGGAAGAAAGGAGTTTGGGGGGGGGGGGGAGGGAAGGGTAGTGGAGGATGGGGGGGGGGGTGAGAAAAGTAAAGAGTGGAGATGAGAGGAAGGTAGGAGAGGGGCAGGGGCGGTTATAGTGCCGGTGGGCAAGGTGTGGTGGGTGTGGGTGTGAACAGTCGTGTCTGTAAGTGCGTGGCTATTCAGGTGGTAAGATGTGTGTGTGTGTGTGTGTGTGTGTGTGTGTGTGTGTGTGTGTGTGTGTGTGTGTGTGTGTGTGTGTGTGAGAGAGAGAGAGAGAGAGAGAGAGAGAGAGAGAGAGAGAGAGGAGAGAGAGAGATTGATTAATTGACTGATCTTTAATATGCAAGGATGAAGATTTGAGGCCAAAGCCTAGTTTTAATTCAAGACAACATATCATATCATTCATTCAGAGAGAGAGAGAGAGAGAGAGAGAGAGAGAGAGAGAGAGAGACAGACAGACAGACAGACAGACAGACAGACAGACAGACAAAGTGCCTTGAATTCCCCGTTGATGACGTAAAAATCCACCTGAACTCTCTCTCTCTCTCTCTCTCTCTCTCTCTCTCTCTCTCTCAATTCTTCGTCTTTCCCCTCCGCCTTATACACACATGCAGACACAACCGCACACCAGGCTTTCGCTTCGCTCCTTTCCTCCCCTAACACTCATCCAGCAAGTCACGCACACAATTCACACGAAAGAGCCACCGCCCTCTACTCCTGTGACAAAAGACACTTGCCACGGACTGTTGAGGGTGTGCGTGCGTGTCACACGAACAGCCAACGTGTGGGAAGCAATGGGGGAGAGAAATACAGACAGACGGCTCGCTGGGTCCCATGCAATTCAGCACACACACACACACACACACAGACACACACACACACACACACGCACGCACGCACGCACGCACGCACGCACGTATTTAAGTTACTGACCAATATCAATGAAAACAAAGCTACTGTCCCGATGGCGTTCCTGCAAGCTCTTAAAATTATGTGCCAATGAATTGAGTGAGGTATACCAATTACTTTACCAAGCTTCACTGGACCAGGGAGTAATACCTGATGAGTGGCGAGATGCGAGCATTGTTCCCTTATTTAAAAAGGTGACAAAACAAAAGCAGAGAATTATAGACCTGTATCTCTTACATCCATATCAGCTAAATTACTTGAACACATAATATATAGTAGCATAATGGACCATTTTGACAAATATGATTTCTTAAATAACGCCCAGCATGTTTTAGACAGCGAAGGAGTTGTGAGACTCAACTTATAACAACTCTCAATGATTTTAGTAACTGTCTTAACAACAGACAGCAAATAGATGCAATTTTATTAGATTTTTCTAAAGCCTTTGATAAGTTGACCATGAGGCCTGCTGCTTAAATTAGAACACATTGGCATTGGCGGTTCTTTGCTAAAATGGGCTAGATCATTCCTCGTTGGGAGAACGCAGAAAGTTGTTGTGGAAGGGTCGTCATCCCATTGTAAACCATTCTTGTCAGGTGTACCACAGGGAACTGTTCTGGGGCCCTTGTTTTTCTTAATTTATATAAATGACATAAGTAGAAATCTCTCTCCTGGAACTACTATAAGGCTTTTTGCAGATGACAGTTTAGTATATAGAACAATCAGAAGCAAGAATGATACACGCATTCTACAAGATCTAAACGCTTTACAAGAGTGGGAAAGAACTTGGAAAATGGAATTCATCCTCAAAATGCCAAGTGTTGCGTATATGTAACAAACGCTCACTAATTAGATCAGATTATTCTATCCATAATACTATTCTTAAAGAAACTAATGCTGCAAAATATTAGGCGTGATTATAGATAGTCGTCTCAAATGGAAAGAACATTACAATTTAGTATGTAAGAAAGCAAATAACATCTTAGCTTTCTTACACAGAATATCAATGACTGCCCCCAAAAGGTTAAAGACGACTGCTACAAAACACTGGTTAGACCAGTACTGGAATATGGTTGCTCAGTTTGGGATCCTTACCATCTAAAGGACATTGATAACCTTGAAAAGATTCAGAAGAGAGCAGCACGGTTCGTAACAGGGAACCACATCAGAGAAAAGGGGAATACTAGGAAGAACATGAGGAAATTAGAATGAAACCCTTAGAAGAGAGAAGAGCTTTTATTAAACTTAACACCTTTTTCAAAGGCAGAGCTAAAGTAATTGATATTCCAATGGAACAACTAGTATTGAATAAAAGTAGCACCAGGAGTGGCGGTCAGTGTTATACCATACCTGCATCAAATATTGACAGCCACTTACATTCTTTTTACCCCAGTTCTGTACGGCTGTGGAACTCACTGCCGGGTGCCATCAAGATTGCCACAAATGCAATCTCTTTTAAAAAACAAATTGATACAACAGTTTTGAGATCTGCATATTGATGTTTTTCTATTTTTACTTCCCCAAATATTTTACTGTTAACTGGGCCTGAATTTGGCCATTGCTTTTAACTTCTTGAATATCGAGTGCGACCCCTTGTTGCCAAATTTGCTCCAGGGGCCAACAGTCTGAGTCGCACTATTTTATGTTATTTTATTTTACTTTTTAACAATGCGCGCTGGTGACCTACTCGTTTTTGAGTGAACCAGTATTTTAGGAAGAAAAAGAAGAAGCACGCACACACACAACACACACACACACACACACACACACAACACACAGGTCTGACAGCAGCACCATTTTGTCAAATTCAGATACCATTTATTTCCAAGAGGTGGAACGTTTCTTTCTTCCTTTCTGCGTACGCAGGCTGATACTCCTGCGGACACTGCCTGTATAGACAGGCAGTGGAGTGTTGTGTGTATGACCGTTATTTTTTTAATCCCGCCATTAAGGCAGCCATACTCCATCTTCGGGGAAGGTGCAATCTATGTGTAGGTGTCATCCATACCAACGGCCAAACTGGCCTTCTCTTCCGAAAGTTGCTGATGGGATTTGACGTGTGTGCAAGATGTTGTGCGTGCGTTCACACACGGAACCTCGGTTTATAGTCTCATTCGATGGACTGTATGGGGATGGAGTTAGAACTAAATGTGAACTCCGAGGGAAGAATCCCCCTGTACCAAAATTCGAACCCGCAACCCCAGGATCACGAGTCCGGCGCTCTACCAACTGAGCTATTCCGGCCCCCGGTGGAACGTTTTTGTATATGGTGCAAAGAGAACTGTCTAGATTTGAATGTTAGTAAGACGAAGGAGATGGTCATTGATTTTCGAAGAAACCCAGCTCCTGTCCCTCATTTGTATATGGAAAACACCAAAGTGGAACGTGTGTGTGAAAATAAGTATCGGGGTACTATTTTTAGCTGATAAGCTGAATTTGACTGCAAATACTCCATTTATCTGAGGGAAAAAAGGCCAATCTAAAATATACTGTCTTCAGAAAATCCGTCTCTTGATGTTAAAAAGGACATCTTAAATATGTTTTTCGTTGTTTTGTAGAATCAGTGCTGTCCTTTGGCTTTTTATGCTGGTTTTGGAAATCTTAGTGTGAAAAACGAAAACATTTTAAACAGAGTGGTTATTACATGTGGAAAGATTACTGGTTTAAAAAACAAACATAAAAAAACAAGGACAGTTAGATGAATTGTATGAATGTCGTATCACACAAAAAGCTGTGAACATTCTGCCGACAGTTCTCATGTTCTTTCCAAAAAACAAAAACAAAAATGCTGTGCTTTACCATCTGGACGAAGATTCCAAATTCCGAAATTCAAAACCAAATAGAACTAAAAACAGTTTCCTTCCCAATTCCATCAAACTCCTGAATCAAAACTGAACTTTCGATGAGATCTGGCTCAGAAAGCTTGTTGGTATATTATGTGGTGTGTGTGTGTGTGTGTGTGTGTGTGTGTTATGCGTGCGATTTGTTAAATATAGATCCATAGACATGTTTTTTAAGGCCACTCTTACTTTCTCATTGGAGATAATAAAGTGTTCTTGACTTGACTTGACTTGACTTGACTTGACAATCCATGTGTCATTCAAACCCAAGACATCACAGCAATCTCCTTCCCACTCGCTCACTCAAACCCTTACTGGGCCCCACTCGCTCACTCAAACCCTTTACTGGGCCCCACTCGCTCACTCAAACCCTTTACTGGGCCCCACTCGCTCACTCAAACCCTTTACAGGGCCCCACTCGCTCACTCAAACCCTTTACAGGGCCCCACTCGCTCACTCAAACCCTTTACAGGCCCCACTCGCTCACTCAAACCCTTTACTGGGCCCCACTCGCTCACTCAAACCCTTTACAGGGCCCCACTCGCTCACTCAAACCCTTTACTGGCCCCACTCGCTCACTCAAACCCTTTACTGGGCCCCACTGGCGTAAACATAAGTGGCCTCAGGATAATAGTCGATCGTCCAGGGTAATTTAAAGGGGGAATGGGAGGGGGAGAGGGGGAAGGGGGCGGGAGGGGGGGGTGGTGGTGGGGGGTATCCTGGATGGCGCCGCAACGGAAACTTGTCCTCAAGAGTTTTGTTCAAGAGCGCTCCACATCATGCTGAACGACTTCAGACTGAAACCAAGTCCTGACGGCACAGGGAGCTCCCCTCCAATGACAATGCACAGGCAACTTCAGACAAACTCCTTCGTCGTAAACGGGATCTTATTGAAACAGCTGAACGAATTCAAACAAACAAACACCAACTCGCCCAAACTGCGAAACTGCTTAACAATGGGAACGAGGAAGTTTTTCAGAGGGAGAGAAAACACTCCATATTGGTGAAGTTTTCCTCCCACCCCCACCCCCTCCATGAACCCCCCCCCCACTCCCTCTCCAGAGCAATCAGTATGAACCCTGTTCAAAAGAGGGGAATTTTCCTAAAACCTAGAGGGGACATTTCACCAAAAACGTCAACCATGAACGCCCTGTCCCCAGCTGATCAGTGACGACATTTTAAACAGCTATTTCTAACAGTATAGCTAATCAGTGACGACATTTTAACAGCTATTTCTAACAGTATAGCTAATCAGTGACGACATTTTAACAGCATATTTCTAACAGTATAGCTAATCATGACATTTTAAACAGCTATTTCTAACAGTATAGCTAATCAGTGACGACATTTTAAACAGCTATTTCTAACAGTATAGCTAATCAGTGACGACATTTTTACAGCCATTTCTAACAGTATAGCGATCAGTGACGACATTTTTACAGCTATTTCTAACGTATAGCTAATCATGACGACATTTTAACAGCTATTTCTAACAGTATAGCTGATCAAGGACGACAATTTAACAACTATTTCTAACAGTATAGCTGGTCAGCTATTTCTAATAGTATAGCTAATCAGTGACGACATTTTAACAGCTATTTCTAACAGTATAGCTAATCAGTGACGACATTTTAACAGCTATTCTAACAGTATAGCTAATCAGTGACGACATTTTAACAGCTATTTCTAACAGTAAGCTGTCATGACGAATTTTCCGAGCTATTTCTAACAGTATAGTTATCAGTGACGACATTTAACAGCTATTTCTAACAGTATAGCTAATCAGTGACATTTTAACAGCTATTTCTAACAGTATAGCTAACAGTGACGACATTTAACAGCTATTTCTAACAGTATAGCTAATCAGTGACATTTAACAGCTATTTCTAAAGTATACTAACAGTGACGACATTTAACAGCTTATTTCAACAGTATAGCTAATCAGTGACGACATTTTAACAGCTATTTCTAACTATAGTGATCAGTGACGACAATTTAACAGCTATTTCTAACAGTATAGCTAATCAGTGACGACATTTTTACAGCTATTTCTAACAGTAATAGTTTGATCAGACGAATATTAACAACTATTTCTAACAGTATAGCTGTCAGCTATTCAATATATAGCTAATCAGTGACACATTTTAACAGCTAAATTCAACAGTAGAGCTGTTCGTGATCGACATTTTAACAGCTATTACTTAACAGTATAGCTAATCAGTGACGACATTTTTACAGCTATTTCATAACAGTATAGCTGATCAGTGACGACATTTTTACAGCTATTTCTAACAGTATAGCTAATCAGTGACGACATTTTAACAGCTATTTCTAACAGTATAGCTAATCAAGGACGACAATTTTAACAACTATTTCTAACAGTATAAGCATGGTCGATTTACATATATATAGCTAATCAGTGACGACATTTTAACAGCTATTTCTAACAGTATAGCTAATCAGTGACGACATTTTACACTATTTCTAACAGTAAGCTAAACAGTGACGCACATTTTAACAGCTATTTCTAACAGTAGAGCTGGTCAGTGACGACATTTTCCAGCTATTTCTAACAGTAAGCTAATCAGTGACGACATTTTAACAGCTATTTCTAACAGTATAGCTAATCAGTGACGACATTTTAACAGCTGTTTCTAACAGTAAGCTAATCAGTGACGACATTTTAAACAGCTATTTCTAACATGTAATAGCTGATCAGTGACGACATTTTTACAGCTAATTTCTAACAGTATAAAGCTAATCAGTGGACGACATTTTAACAGCTATTTTCTGACAGTAAAGCTAATCATTGACGACATTTTAACAGCTATTCTAACAGTAGACTGTCAGTGACGACATTTTAACAGCTATTTCTAACAGTATGCTAATCAGTGACGACATTTTACAGCTATTTCTAACATATAGCTGATCAGGACGACAATTTAACACACTTTCTAACAGTATAGCTGGTCAGCTATTTCTAATAGTATAGCTAATCAGTGTACGACATTTTAACAGCTATTTCTTAACAGTAAGCTGGTCAGTGACGACATTTTAACAGCTATTTCTAACAGTATAGCTAATCATGACGGACATTTTACAGCTATTTCTAACAGTATAGCTGATCAGTGACGATTTTACAGCTATTTCTACCGTATAGCTAATCAGTGACGACATTTTAACAGCTATTTCTAACAGTAAGCTGATCAAGGGACGACAATTTAATCACTATTTCTAACAGTATAGCTGGTGCAGCTATTCTAATAGTATAGCTAATCAGTGACGACATTTTAACAGCTATTTTAACAGTATAGCTAATCAGTGACGACTATTTAACTAGCTATTTCTAACAGTATGCTAACAGTGACGACATTTTAACAGCTATTTCTAACGTAGAGCTGGTCAGTGACGACATTTTCCGAGCTATTTCTAACAGTATGCTAATCAGTGACGACATTTTAACAGCTATTTCTAACAGTATAGCTATCATGACGACCATTTACAGCTGTTTCAACAGTAGAGCTGGTCCCGTGTTGTTCCCCGCTTGTTGCGATCTTGTCTGGCTCTGTGTGGTGTTGACCGTTCTATGTGGGTTCTGCCTCTGTGGTGGCTGACCGTTCTATGTGGTGTCTGCCTCTGTAGTGTTGACCAGTTCTATGTGGTGTCTGCCTCCATGGTGTTGACCGTTTATGTGGGTGCCTGCCTCTGGTGGGTTGACCGGTTCTATGTGGGTGTCTGCCTCTGTGGTGATTGACCAGTTCTATGTGGGTGTCTGGCTCTGTGGTGTTGACCGTCTATGTGGGGTGTCTGCCTCCATGGTGTTGACCAGTTTCTATGTGGTGTCGCCTCTGTGGTGGCATTGACCAGTTCTATGTGGGTGTCTGCCTCCATGGTGTTGACCAGTTCTATTTGGGTGTCTGCCTCTGTGGGTGCTGACCGGTTCTATGTGGGGGTCTGCCTCCATGGTGTTGACCGGCTCTATGTGGTGTCTGCCTCCATGGTGTTGACCAGTTCTATGTGAGTGTCTGCCTCTGTGGTGGTGTTGACCAGTTCTATGTGGGTGTCTGCCTCCATGGTGTTGACCAGTTCTATGTGGGTGTCTGCCTCCATGGTGTTGACCGGTTCTATGTGGGTGTCTGCCTCTGTGGTGTATTGACCAGTTCTATGTGGGTGTCTGCCTCTGTGGTGTTGACCAGTTCTATGTGGTGTCTGCCTTTGTGGTGGTGTTGACCGGTTCTATGTGGGTGTCTGCCTCTGTGGTGGTATTGACCAGTTCTATGTGGGTGTCTGCCTCCATGGAGTTGACCATTTCTATGTGGGTGTCTACCTCTGTGGTGGTGTTGACCGGTTCTATGTGGGTGTCTGTCTCTGTGGTGGTGTTGACCGGTTCTATGTGGGTGTCTGCCTCTGTGGTGGTGTTGACCGTTTTTATGTGGCTGTCTGCCTCCATGGTGTTGACCGGTTCTATGTGGGTGTCTGTCTCTGTGGTGGTGTTGACCGTTCTGTGTGTGTGTGGTGTGTGCGTGCGTGCGTGCGTGCGTGCGTGCGTGCGTGTGTGTGTGTGTGGTGTGTGTGTGTGTGTGTGTGTGTGTGTGTGTGTGTGTGTGTGTGTGGTGGGTGTGTGTTGTGCTTAAAGAATCGAGCATTCATAGACCGGCATTATATTGTTTTTGAGCATTTTCAT
>CM031606.1:95357777-95362777 GCA_018398815.1 Conus ventricosus
TACCGAAGACATCTGTAAGGTGTACAAATACCAAAGATATATGTAAGGTGTACAAGTACCAAAGATATCTGTAAAGTGGGGGTTGGGTGGGTGGGGGTGGGGTGGGGGGCTCAATATCTTGTCCCGCACGGAGTTCACGCCACGGCTTTCTCTGACGATGACGCACGCCCCCCCCCCCCCCCCCCCACACCCCCGTTTGACTGTCTGAGGCTGCAAGGTTTGAACGGTCGGGGGGGGGGGGGGGGGGGGGGAGGGGAGGGAGGCGAGGGACGGGAGGGGGGGGGGGGGGGGTGACACAGCAAACAGACTACGCCGTGGTAAACCACCTTCTGTGACGAAAGACTCCTGAGGGGAAACGACAGACTCAACTCATGACTCAGAAGAGAAAAAAAAAAAAAGAAGAAAACCACACACACACAATATTGATACATTAGTCGGGAATTTTTTTCCGTACGCGCAGCTCCAAATCATTCATGTAACCCAGCCGAGTACACGCGGCGCCTTTTCTGGCTGTCGAACTCATAGAGGAAAAAAAAAAAATTTAATAAATAAAAGAAAAAAAAATGTCGGGTTTTTTCCTCAGTGAGTCAATGAGAAAAAGGGATTGGGGAATAACAAAAAAGGGGAGTACTTGATGACAAGGGTCCCAAACCCCCTTTACCTCTTTCCGCTGTTTTTGGCCCCCCCCCCCAACCCCTTTTTCCCACCCCCCCCCCCCCCCCCCCCCCCCCCCCCCCCCCCTTTTTGTGTTCCTCCCAAACGGAAAAAAATTCATAAAAAAAAAAAAATGGGAGGGGTAAACTTTAAAGCCAAAAAAAAAAAAAAAGTCAATAAACCTGTAGGGGCATAAAACCCCCATAAAAAGCAGCCCCAAACAACCCCACAACCACAACACACACACAAAACACACACACACACACACACACACAAAAAAAATTTTATATACAAAAACACACCACACACCCACCCTCGCGCGCGCGGGATGCACACACCACACACACACACACACACACACAACACACACACACACCCCACACACACACAAACGACAACGACACACAGAAACAGGGGGACAAAGAGAGACAAGGGAAAAGGCAACAGACAGAAAACAGACAGGGAACCAAAACCCGACAGAGACGAAAAACAGACAGACGGAAAACTAAGAAGGGGAGAGAGAGAGAGAGAGAGAGAAAAGAGGGGGGGAGAGAGAGAGAGAGAGGGGGAAAAAGAGACAAACAGAGACAAAAGACAGAGGGGCCCCAAGAGAGAAACACAAATTGTTGCATAAACATTAAACGAAACGAAAAACACCCCCACAAAACCCACACAACACACACCCCA
Source organism: Conus ventricosus (assembly GCA_018398815.1). Taxonomy (NCBI): domain Eukaryota; kingdom Metazoa; phylum Mollusca; class Gastropoda; order Neogastropoda; family Conidae; genus Conus; species Conus ventricosus. The sequence goes on from CM031606.1 coordinate 95,359,119, forward strand.
ACCCCACACACAAAACAAAACCCAAAACACGCCACCCCCACGCACCACCACGCACGCACGCACGCAAACCCACGGGACACCCCCCACACACACCCACAAACAAAACACACACACCCCACACACCAACACACACACACACGGGGCGCGCGCGCGGGGAAAAAATTGTGTGAAGGGTGGCACCAGTGGAATACCCGGGCATAAAGGGCCAACAAGTCCCCCATTGGAAAAACTTTCATGATTGCCTATGTGTAACCGTTTCCCAAAGGGACCGGGGTTTTTCGGGCCCCTATAAAACAGTTACTGTTCAAGTTAAACCATGATTTTTTTTAACATCTATAATGTTTGTACATCTTCTGGCACACTCCCCTTTAGGTTTTCATTTAAAGAGCGAGTCCAAAAAAGACCAAACCCCTTTACTCAAATCCTCTCCCTTTTTCTCTTTTTCTCTCTCTTTTCCCCCTCCCCCCTCCTTTCCTTTTCCTCTCTCTCTCTCTCTCGCCCCTCCCCCTCTTTTCCTCTTTTCCCCTCTTTTCTCCCCCACCAGCCGCCGTGGGGAAGTAGCTAAACCCTCGCGGACACCCGGCTGGGGGGGGAGGTCGTGGTTTGAAATTCCCCTTTAGAGTCCAAAGTGGGATTTTTTTTTGCCCCGACCGGGTCCCCACCCAGATTTTAGTTGCTACGGGGTCAGCTGGGAAAAAACCCGGGACCACAACAGTCGGTTTTATCCACTTAAAAGGGTGCCCTCTCTGAGGTGTTTGCCAAATTTCCTGACCAAACCCGCCCGGTGTCGGGATCTCTCAGGCCGGGGTTTAAAGGGCCCGGGTATATTTTGAAAGGAAAAACTAGAGTACAAACCCCGTCATGCATCCCAACCGAATGAAAACCTACCATCAAACCCTTTCATTTTTTCCTCTCTCCCTCCGCCCCCTCCCCCCCGTCTCTCTCCCCCCTCCCCTCTCCTCTCTCTCTCTCTCTCTCAAATTTAGCATAAACCCCTAGGGGTTCAAAAACCCAAAATTCCCCGGTTCCCCCACCTAAAAGATTTTTTTTAAACAAGCAACTTACTCAGGTAGCGTGGTTTTGGGAAATTCACTTTCCCCTTTTCATTTTCCCATTAAACCCTATTACAGAATCCTTCAGGGGAAAACTAATTTCCCCATTTTACATAAACCATTTTATAAGGGGCAAAATTTCATATACCAAGGGCACCCCCTGTTTTTTTTCGCATATAAAAAATGATACGCCCCTTTCCTTTCCCCTTTATTTTTTAAAAACCCGATAAAGAAAAATGAGAGAAAGGTTACTTTTCGGTTTTTTTTAAAAATTGAAATCATACCCTATGAAGGGCTATTGTTGGGCGCTGGTTTTAAATTTTAATTTGTCCTAATTATTGGGTTTCTTAAAAATCTTTGATTCTTTAGCACTGGGAAAAATGCCCAATGATGAATGTTGTCCGGATTAAATGTTTTAACATAAAGATTTGCTCCCTTTTTTTCAAATTTATGTAATTTTTTAGCTGTTTAATTTTGGGGAAAAAAATTTGGAAATTTTAATTTTTCTCCCCCTCCCCCTTTTCTCTCCTCCTCCCCTTTCCCCCCTTCCTTTTCCTCCCCCCCCCTTTTTTCCTTTTCTCACCCCCTCTCTCTCTTCGGGAAATACGGGTTTCGTTTCGTGGATTGGGCCCCTTAATTAATAATTAAAATTTGGGTAGTGTATGAAGGTAAAGAAGAAAACAAAAAAGATGGGGGAAAGGAAATAATAAAAGGGGATCCCTTTTCTCTCTCCTCTCCTCTCCTCCTCTTTCTTCCTCCCTCTCTTCCCCTCCTCTCCTCCTCTCTCTTTTTTCTCTCTCTCCCCCTCTCTCTCTTTTCCCCACACACACACACCCCACACACACACCAAAACAAACACACACACAAATTAAAAATAAATATATAATATATATATATATATAATATATAAAATATACACCACGCGCGCCCCGTGCGCTCCCCCCCGGGGGGCGCACATGCAAAACGGGACAAAATCATGAAAAAAAAAATGTTAGGGTTATTTATGGGAAGGGAAAAAATTGGGTTTCTTTCTGATAACTGATTGTTTTGTTTTTTCTTTTGCCATATGCCACATAAATAAATGGAAAAAAAAAAAGAAAAAATGTTGATATTTTTGATGCATTTTAATTGTCAATTATCATCCTTTGCATTTTTTTGCATGTTAAAACTTTTTCAAAAGGAAAAGGAAAGAAAATCCCTCTCTCTCCCCCTCCTTCCTCTCTCCTTCCCCCTCTCTCCTCCTTTTTTTCCCCTCTTTTCTCCCGGGTCCTTTCCCCCCCCCCCCCCCCCCCCCTTCTTTCCTTTTCCTTTTTTTCCCCCAATTCTTTTCCCCCCCCCCCCCTTGTAAAATTTTTTTTTTTCCTTTTTGTTGGGGTTTTAAATTTTTTTTTGGTTTCTTTTTCCTTTTTTTTTAAAAAGTTTTTTTTTTTTTAAAATCTATGGCCCTTAACTTTAATACAAGAACTTTTTTAAAGTTGGAAGGTATTTGTTTTTGTTAAAAATTTTGCAAGTCTTTTGGGCCCCTAGTCCTACTTATTTCCCCTTTAAAAAGGGGCCCCAAAGGGGCCCGGGTGAAAAAAACAGTGTTTGGGTTATCTGTTACCCTTGGAAAAAAAGATTATCATCTCACAACCCTCATCAAACCCCTCTTCCCCCCCCCTCCCCTCTCCCTCTCTCTCCATCACCCCCCTTTAAAACTTTCTCACTCCTTTTCGGGAAAACCCCCCTGACCCAATACCTGTCCCTCCCCACCCCGTGAAAAAACACTCCGTAAAGCATCTGAACCATCAGAAAGCGTTTTTTTTTTTTTTCCCCAAGACGCCCGATTAAAATTTCCCCAAAGCAAACCCCATCCCCTCATACCATCCACCCCCCTACATCTATCGATTCCCCCCCCATTCATCTACCCCCATCCGTCCACCCAACAAACCAAACCACCCCATCCTTCCCAACCCCCTCCATCACCCCCTTTCCACCATCCAACCATCCATCCCCAACCCCCTCCACCCCTTTCCCTCCACCCCATCCAACCGTCCACCCCTCCATCAAACCCATCCCTCCATCCGTCCAACCCACCCTTCCATCCATCCATCCAACCCTCCCCCAAACCATCCCCCCCCCCATCCCCCCCCCCAAACCCCTCCATTTCCCCCCACCCATCCATCCATCCCGTTTCCCTCCACCCCCCCACCCACCCATCCCCCCCACCCCCCCTCCCACCCCTTTCCCCCCACCCATCCATCCACCCACCCAAACCATCCACCCACCCATCCATCCCCCCCCCCACCCATCCATCCACCCCCCCCACCCACCACCCAATTTCCCCCACCACCCCCCCTCCATCCACCCACCCTCCCTCCCCCCCACCCATCCATCCCCCACCCATCCATCCACCCACCCATCCATCATCCCGGCCATCCACCCAAACCCCCCATCCCCCCACCCACCCATTTCCCCTACCCACCCACCATCCCCCACCCACCCAACCACCATCCCCCACCATCCACCCACACATCCATCCATCCATCCACCCCACCCCCCATCCCCCCACCCAACCATCCATCCCCATCCATCCCACCCACCCCCCCCCATCCACCCACCCCACCC
>CM031606.1:95367777-95372777 GCA_018398815.1 Conus ventricosus
CGCCAGACCCGTAATCTTGGTGATCCTGTGATTGCGGGTTCGAATCTCCGCTGGGCCGTTTCGGTACAGGGGGATTCTTCCCTCAGAGTTAACATTGGTTCTGACTCCATTTCCCATACAGTCCTTCGAATGAGACTATAAACCGAGGTTCCGTGTGTGGACGCACGCATAACGTTTTGCAACACGTCAAATCCCATCATCAACTTTCGGAAGAGAAGGCCAGTTTGGCCGTTGGTATGGATGACACGTTACACATAGCATGCACCCTGCGTGAGAAATGGAAAGAATGAAGGAAGTAAGGGAAGTGAGTGAAGGATATTGACTGGATGACACTAAACGATATGTTCCTCGGTATGAACAGAAACAAAACGCGGGACTATGTTCTTGGTGCGGGTCAGTCAGAGCAATGTGTGTTTCTGTGCTCAGCTGTCTTTTTCTCTGCTACTCTTTTCACCCTGTTCATTTTCACCAATGTCCAAGGAGCACACACTACCGGCTGTTCATCTTGTGGTCGGAGAGCTCGGTGTCAACAAGGGAGAGAACCTATGACAGCTGCGTTGACACTGTAAGACGGGGTATGGAAATGACTGACTTCTGATCCGACAGCTTACAAAAAAAAAAAAAAAAAAAAAAAGGGGGCAACAACACACAAAAAAAGGACAAAAAAGGAGAGAAGAACTAGAAGCCTGGGACTGCAGGCGGCTGAAGCCCAGCCAGGCGTGACCCAATGAGATCGAGGCCCGGCCCCCGCTGATCCCTCAGAAGGCCTGGGGCCGCCGGACACTGTGGCCGCTGCCAGGCGGAACAACGGCCGCCACTTCAAAGACGGCCACGCTGCCACAGTCCGAAGTTTGCAGCACCCAGCGGCCACACCCCACAGTTAGGATTGGGCACTTAATCACTGCGTCATCCACGTAAGGCGTTTGGAGACCTGTCATGAACTTAAACCACCATTTCATGTTCAACTGATGACTGATAAAACACACCACACACACACACACACACACACACACACACCCACACACACACACACACAACAATACTCCCCACCAATTATTTCCCTTTTTTCCTTTTTTTTTTTTTTTTTGTGTGTGGTGTAGGGGGGGGGGGGGGGGGGGTGCATTTTCCCGATGGAATCACAGTCTTCAAATTATACACGATCTTCCCCTGAGTTGACAACACATTTCAGGCATTAGCCACTCACCAGTAACCTATCTTTGCGCCAGGGGTCCCCCCCCCCCCCCCCCCAATCGCCCCATTCCTTTGATTTCAATCAGTCTGCTTGGAACCACCTGGCTTGTACCTTGATGGCCATGTAAAAGGAAAGGAGGAGAACCCACTTTCACTCGCAAAAACAATCCAACTGCGCCAGTCTGCAAACACCCCGACTCCATGAGCAAGGCCTTGGCGTGTTCCTTTTTTGGTGAATAGCCAGTCCCTGCACGAGGCACACAGCACAGCGCCTCCTGGCGGTGATAGGGACGGCACCCTGGCGTGTGGTGGTGACGCTCCCCTGTGACATCCCCCCCTCCCCCTCTCCCCAGCGACTGCAGAATCCACTGCTCATGTTCCCTTTGTTTGTCGTTCTCGGCGGTGAAGTGTGGCGCTAGAAAGGCCCCTCGCCTTCCCCTGCCCCCCCCCCCCCCCCCCCCCCCCCCCCCCCCCCGCAAATACTGAAACTCTCGTGGGGGGTGTCACAGACTCTCAGTACACAGAGATTGCCCGCCCTTCAGTAGTGCTTCTTCTTCTCCTCCTTCTTCTTCTTCTGCTTCTTCTTCTGATTCTTCTCCTTCTTCTGATTCTTCTTCTTTTTTTTTCTTCTTCTGATTTTCTTCTGCTTCTTCTTCTGCTTCTTCTTCTCTTTCTCCTTCTTCTTCTTCTGCTTCCCCTCCTTCTTCTCTCCCTCTTCTTCTGCTCATCTTCTCTCCTTCTTCTTCTTCTCCTTCTTCTTCTCCTCCTTCTTTATCTGCTTCTTCTTCTTCTTCTTCTTCTTCTTCTTCCTCCTCCTCCTCTCCTTCTTCTCGTCTTCCTTCTCCTCCTCCCCCCCCTCTCTCTCTCTCTCTCTCTCTTTGTGTGTGTATGTCTCTGTCTCTCTCTCTTTGTGTGTGTATGTCTCTGTCTCTCTCTCTGTCTGTCTTTCATCTGCATGTCTTTCACTGACTACTGTCCACGGTTGTCCTACCGGTGTGGTGCAATCTCCCCATTCTCCCGCCATCGTCCCGGAAAACTCTGCCCCACGTCTCTCCCACCTCTGGTCTCCCCTGCTCCAGTGCCACGCCCTTTGGTGTGATCTGGCACCTGGACAGTGAGACTGTCCCCACTGACCACACTGTCCCCACTGACCACACTGTTCCCACTGTCCGCACTGTTCACACTGACCACACTGTCCCCACTGACCACACTGTCCCCACTGTTCCCGCTGTCCCCACTGACCACACTGGCCACGGCTGACCGTTCTGCGCTGTCAGTTCGCCGACACAGCTCTGACGCATTTATCTGACAGTTCAAGGATTTTCTTTCTTTTTGTTTTCTCTTCCCCATCGAGAAATAAAGTGGAACGGCTAGCACCCCCCCCCCCCCTCCTTCACCACCCCACCCATCTCCCTCCCTCTCTCCCAACACGGCCACGGTCTGCTGGTTTCCAGGTGACAGCTGGAACAGCCTCGAGTTTGGATGGACTCCTCCGTGTTGCCAGCTCAGAACCCAGTTGTTGTTGTTGTTGTTGTTGTTGTTGTTGTTGTTGTTGTTGCTGTCGTCGTATCCCCGGCTAAAAGACTCTAGGGATCACCCGAACAGCCGAAGCACTTGAACACGATGGTACAAATGCATCAGCTGGGGATGAGAAGAAATAAGAAAAACATTGCATGTGTGACCGTATTTTGATTACCCCACCACGTGGGCAGCCACACTCCGACTTCGAGGTGATTGTGGAGACTGATGGTGTTATGCTAGGAGCTTGTCACGACTAAAGGCAACCCCCGCGTAACATTGCAGAGCATGACAACCTTTTGTTGTAGCCTTGGTGTTGTAGCCTATGTCGATTGGTCTGACACAGCATAACAACATTTTGTTGTAGCCTCGGTGTTGTAGCCAATGTCAATTGGTCTGACACAGCATAACAACATTTGTTGTAGCCTGTGTTGTAGCTATGTCAATTGTCTGAACAGCATGACACATTTGTTGTAGCTTTGGGTGTGTAGCCTAATGACAACATTCTGTTGCAGCCTTGGTGTTGTAGCCTATGTCCATTGGTCTGACACAGCCTTAAGCCAAGGCTTCAGAACTCAGTGACCCTGAGGGTGGGGGTGGGGGTGGGGATAAGTGTTGAGCGGCATTATTCCCACCTCCCACACTACTCACGGAAGACCCGTTAGGGTCTGACACCACCACCACCACCACCACCACCTCCTCCTTCCTCTCCTTTCACGTGCATTTTTCATCCTGCGAGACAAGTGGTGATCCATGTCAACCACGGGCATACATGTCAACTACGACGTTGGCACTGTTCATGACACGTCACGTGATGTGCGCACGTGCTTCAAACACTTTCGCCTCATTCAGTACGAAGTGAATCACATGTTCAAAGAATCAGACGCGCGGGGTGTTGTTACTTCGAGGACGCATGGGACGAAAAGATATCTGGACGTTTAACATTGGAGAAACGTACCAACACTGCCGTAGATCGAAATCAGAGTTGAGGTCACGAGAGATCCCACGTGTAAGCTTAAATTGGACAGTCAAGTCATGACTAAAATCCCTCGTTTGTCTGTGACGTGAAGAACACTGGTCTATGACTGACGCTGGCCTTACATCAACTGCCTGTGAAATACAAGTGGCAACTGTTGTCGCTGGAGGTAGTGGGCGAGTTGGTCGTATGTCTCTCTCAGAGCTCTGGTTTCTTTTTGAACTTGAGTTCAAATTCGGTTGTTGGTTGGCCGACGATGGGCGTCGGTGTATTTCGCTTCTTTCCCCAACCAAAAGGCTGTCTTCAGGGCCACCAGGCGGCCTTCTTCGTGCTCGGGTGGCGATGGTCCTGTGCCGCGTGAGGCCGCCTCAAGGAGGGAGCAGGACGAAAGTCGCTGGAGCGCTGTACGAGTGCCTAAAATTCGGCAGGCCACGCGGACTGCGGCCGAGAGGGCAATTTTTCAGCCCAACCCCTTAAGGAGTGCCCCCCATGTCTGTCTGGCTCAGCAGGGTATCCCAGGGTCACGGTAATCGCAGTCAGGCAGCGCTCCATCGCCGACCGCCCCACATCTCCGTCCCCCGGCCACACAGGCTAGACCCGCCATCACCCATATGGCTGGAAGGATCGCTGCGCCGCCTGACACTGACCTCTCACATCAGCGTCTTTCAAAGGAGAGCTGCCACCTCTCCCTTGGCGTCGGTTGCTACGCCACACTCGCAGCGAACTGGAGCCCCACAAGCTGACGTTCATCTTAAAGCCAGGCGCTCTTCCAGAACTAACTCATGAGTCTCTTCCGCCATGAGATAGTAACAAGAGTAACATGGGCATGATCATTAACTTACTGCTGCTGCTGGTGCTGCTGCTGCTGCTGCTACCACTGCTACTACTGGTTCTACTACTGCTACTTCTACCAAGACTGCTGGGTTCACGCCGAAGTCGGAGTGTGGCTGCCCATGTGGCGGGGTAATCAAAAACGGTCACACACGTAATGTTCTCATCCCAGCTGATGCATTTGTACCATAGTGTTCAAGTACTTCGGCTGTTTGGATGATCCCTGGAGTCTTTTAGCCAGGGTACGACAACAACAACAACAACAACATCATTAACTTACTGCTGCTGCTGGTGCTGGGCTGCTGCTGCTGCTACCACTGCTACTACTGGTTCTACTACTGCTACTTCTACCAAGACTGCTGGGTTCACGCGGCAGTTGCCTGACGGTGGCTGTTTCGTCGGTGGGTCTGCAGACGGTGGAAGACAGTGGATCTCTGGATCCCACTTGCACCTGTGGATGTATCCTTCTTCTTGTCTACCTTTG
>CM031606.1:95382777-95392777 GCA_018398815.1 Conus ventricosus
TAAAAACCCGTAGCTCCAAACAAATGGTGCTTATGACACCAAATCGCTTAGCAGAAGTGACAACACAGAGCACACAGAACAAACATGGAACCCCTCCCCTCCTCCCCAAGGAAAAAAAGTTCCAAACTTGCCCATATACTCCGTATCTGACACATCTACACAGCAAGAAAAACTGGAGAAATGGAACAAGCACAAATTAATGGTTATTCAAGACTAGCCCATCATCCTTTTCGATTTGAATTAAAATCAGACAAAACACACGGGGACAAACAATAACAAAAATACAGGTCACCTCTGTTTGATTGATCTAAAAGGAAATCTGATATGAGGCAGTTGAACAGTAAGCAGTAAACAATAACAAACAACTTGTTAGTGATTTTGCTTCTTCTTCTTCTTTTTTTTTGCCAGATTTTTAGCCAGTTTGGGACGCATCATTCCAACCAGAGTCGTTGACCAACGTACACAATGCTCAGAGATCTGCAGCCATTTTATTGGAGGCCTTCCTTTTTGTACTCCCAGTTCTGATAGAAATGGGAATGAAGAAATGCTGTCTGTGTGTGTGTCTATTTGTCTGTCTGTCTGTCTGTCCGTCCGTGGTCAAAATGTGTTCCACTCACTCTTGACAAAACTTTTAGGCCGATCTATCTGAAAATTTGTAGGTATGTTCATTATAGGTCACGGATGATGCCCGGTGTTTTATTTTACCAGAATAACCGTTACTAACGGCTATACATGATAATTTTTTTGGAATCAAGTCTAAGGGAAATAACCGCCGCACTGTCGAGTTTTTTTTTCTTCCACTAACTGGAAATTGTCTCCCCTTGGGGTACGTTTATATGCTTTGCATCTTGTTTTATGTTCTTCTTCTTCTTCGTTCACTCAGACAGGAACCCCAGAGGCATTGACAAAGGCTACTGTACGGCGGAGGCCCTCCAGTGATCCATAAAGCTTATGCCCTTAGCCTTTTATGTCTGGGACAGTCCTACAGGAAGTGTTCCACTGTCATTGGGCTGTACCGCATGGGAAACTTGACAATTCGCCATGATGTAACTAACTTCCATCACACTCAAAAGATCGGCTGCCAGCAGTCCTCTTTTTCCTGTGACCTCTTGGTGTTCTGTGGAGGATCTGGCTGACTGTTCTGCTGGTGCGAGTCCTGATGCATTGATTAACTCAGCTTAAGCGTGGTCGTCTGGAGGTCGGGGAAGTTCCTGGAAGCTGCCAGCCACCGTGGCGAAGTGGTTAGCGTCGCGGACTCGCGGCTGGGAGGTCGTGGGTTCGATTCCCATCAGAGTCATGTGGGACTTTTTCTGCCCCGACCGGCTCCTACCCAGAGTTGAGTTTGCTACGGGTTCAGTTGGGAAGACTGGGACCACACAGTTGAGTTTCATTCACGTAATAGATGCGTCTCTGTGTCTGTATCTCTCGGGCCTGGTTGACGCCAGGATAGATAATGAAAGGAAGCTTAGAGTACAGCCCAGTCATGCAGTCTCAGACCGGAATGGAAATCCGTAGCATCAAATTTCATATGGTCATTCTCATCGATCAGCAAAAAAAAAAGTCTCAAATTCCGTGGCCCTTCATACCCTGGTCTCATTGTGACCTCAGTTTCGATGTCCTCTCCACATCTGTGGCCTTGGTTTGATTCGGTCGGGGTCACCTGTATTGGCAAGTCCATGGGGGCTGTCGTTAGATGGAATTAAGTGGTGGCGCCCTCCAGAGGGAGAGCTCACTCACGCCAGCTCTGCAACTAAGCAATTATTGTTCATCAGTAGGGGGCTTAGTCAGTGGTGTCCTGTGTATGTTAGATCAGAACAGGTGCCACTGAACACCACCGAAGTGACTCGGCAGCAGTGCAGAGTCTCCTCCGGTGGGTTGCCTCTTGACAACTTGACATTGACTGCTCCCTGTGGATTGCCGGTGCCGGGGCTGCGTCGGGACTGACCGGGCTGTGGCTGTGGAAGGGGGTGTGGGAAAGAGCGGCGTGAGTGCATTGCCCCTGAACTGATACAAAAGATTGTGCAGCAACAACAAAAACGTCCCTGGAAGCTGCCCTAACCGCTCACTGACGGAGCGACTCGTGTTGAGACAAGCGTTGATATTCTTTGAGGAGGCCTCTGTAGAACTGGAGAAGGAGAGGGCAGGAAGATGAGGCAAGTCATCTTCGATTGAACCATGGCATTTGATAACGTACACGGCCTTCTTGCCCCCAAACTTTGAATCACGGCACACCACTGACCAGCTCTTGTGGCAAACTGGAAGCAGAATGTCTCCTTGACAGAGGGCATGTGCTTGTCGTTGTTGAGCGAAACGGAGTTAGAATTTATCACGTAGGTTCTGGAATACTTCAAGGTTCTATTCTGGGACAATACCCCTTCGTGCTGTATAAAGAGACCTGCTAGCGAAGCTGTGAAGCTGTTTGCCAAGGAGAATCAAGTCTGCCCAAGTGAAGCCACTCCCCTTACAAACGACGTGAACAAAATTGCCTACTGTGAGATTGTGAAGTTGGAAGTGGCCTTGCTTTCTTCCCAGACATTTTAGTCCTGAATATCACGTAGCAGATTCCTGCCTCCATGGGCCATTTGCCCAGCCCCTGCAACACGTTTTGCCAAATCACGTGATGATTCTAAAAATCATGTTTCATCCAATCACGCTTCACCCAATCATAATCGTGCAAACCACTTTCCAACCAGCGCATCTTCATTCACACTCATTCAGTACGTTTTTATCAAAACCAGATGTGATCAAATTGTTTGAAAGCATCGGCTGCATAAAATACATCTGTCCTTGGTATCACACACTATTGAAAACGTTGTTGTTGTTTTTTGCATAAATAGTAAAAGACAGATGATGGTGACTTTCAGAAATTCATTATTGGATATCTATTATCGTTAGAAAGAGTAGTTTATAGTGCCTGTCCTCGATTAGACAGTAGGTCAGTTCAGTGGTTTTATGTAACGTCTTTTCATCACAAGATGATATCAGACATGAAAACTAATAATTGTAGTTGGAACAAAAACCCTACATGTACAGCTTATCACTCATTTCAGCACTTTCGATTCCTATCTTATGGATGCATATTTACATAACTGAAATACCCTAGAGGAACGAAAGCTTGTTGATCTTTACAAAAATTTTGCAACCTGTGAGTGGGAAATAGCTATGGCAATCTCAGCAACATATGAACCAATTCTCAAAATGATTCATCTCAGTACCTTTCTCCTGATAAAGCAATATCGACACCGGGCATTCAAACAAAAGATGATGCACAGAAATGTTGTTTTTTTCTGCAGACACAAGTAATACCATGAGAATATTAATGTTCCAAACATATAACCTTAATTTATGAATTAATCCAACAATATGCTTTGAGCACGATGGTAAAGCAGACAGGACATTTTCTGACAACTATATTTCTTGTGTGAGTATTTTTTCCATAATTTGAACTAATTCACAAGAGGACAAATCTAAGGGATTTTTTGTTATTAGATTTTCAGCGTGACTATTCACTCCCTCCTCGATTAGAGATCAAGCTCGAAGTAATTACAATCCGCTCTCTCATTTACACATCGGGCTGCCTGCCTGGGCGGAGGTGACGTAAGAGCTGGCTGCTGACGCTAGTGACGTTTCTCACGTCATTCAGTGGACTGTCAGTCCTTCAGTTGTTCTCTCATTCTTTCAGTTGTTCACTCATTCTTTCTTTTTTCTTTCTTTCTTTCTGCGTACGCAGGCTGATACTCTTGCGGACACTGCCTGTATAGACAGGCAGTGGAGTTTTGTGTGTATGGCCGTTTTTTTTTATCCCGCCATTAAGGCAGCCTTACTCCATCTTCGGGGAAGGTACATGCTATGTGTAACGTGTCATCCATACCAACGGCCAAACTGGCCTTCTCTTCCGAAAGTTGGCGATGGGATTTGACGTGTGTGCAAGATGTTGTGTGTGCGTTCACACACGGAACCTCGGTTTATAGTCTCATTCGAAGGACTGTATGGGGAATGGAGTCAGAACCAATGTTAACTCCGAGGGAAAAATCCCCCTGTACCGAAATTCGAACCCTCAACCCCAGGATCACGAGTCAGGCGCTCCACCAACTGAGCTATTCTGGCCCCCACTCATTCTTTCGATTTGTCATAGACGATGTATGCTATGTGTTTACTTGTCATTCATCCATACCAAGAGTCAAACACGCCTTCTTGTCTGGGGGCTAAACAGCTCAGTGGTAGAACGCCGGACTCGTGATCTTGGTGATCCTGGGGTTGCGGGTTCGAATCTCCGCCGGGCCGTTTCGATACAGGGTTATGTTTTCCCTCGGAAATAACATTGGTTCTGACTCCATTTCTTACACAGTCCTTCGAATGAGACTATAAACCGAGGTTCCGTGTGTGAACGCACGCATAACATCTTGCACACACGTCAAATCCCATCACCAACTTTCGGAAGAGAAGGCCAGTTTGGCCTTCGGTATGGATGACACGTTACACACAGCATGCACCTTCCCCGAAGTTGGAGTATGGCTTCCTTAATGGTGGGATAAAAAAAATCTGGTCATACACACAAAAATGCACTCCCTTTGTTGGGTAGATGGGATTAATCCTTGCCTGTCTATACAGGGAGCATCCGCAGGAGTATTAGCCTGTCTATACAGGGGTGTCCACAGGAGTATCAGCCTGTCTATACAGGGAGTGTCCACAGGAGTATCAGCCTGTCTATACAGGGAGTGTCCGCAGGAGTATCAGCCTGTCTATACAGGGAGTGTCCGCAGGAGTATCAGCCTGTCTATACAGGGAGTGTCCGCAGGAGTATCAGCCTGTCTATACAGAGAGTGTCTGCAGGAGTATCAGCCTGTCTATACAGGGAGTGCCTGCAGGAGTATCAGCCTGTCTATACAGGGAGTGTCCACAGGAGTATCAGCCTGTCTATACAGGGAGTGTCCACAGGAGTATCAGCCTGTCAATACAGGGAGTGTCCACAGGAGTATCAGCCTGTCTGTACAGGGAGTGTCCACAGGAGTATCAGCCTGTCTATACAGGGAGTGTCCGCAGGAGTATCAGCCTGTCTATACAGGGAGTGTCCGCAGGAGTATCAGCCTGTCTATACAGAGAGTTCCGCAGGAGTATCAGCCTGTCTATACAGGGAGTGTCTGCAGGAGTATCAGCCTCTGTACGCAAAGGGAAAAAGTTTCATAAAAGAGGTGTTACTACAGTGCGGACTAGTCTATATACGCTACACTACATCTGCGAAGTTTGCAGACTGCACTCTGCATGATTAAATGCTGATGAATTAAATGAATCAATGACTGAGGTGAGAGAATTTAAGAAGAGGGTCTCGTGGCTACATCTTAGCAGATGTCTGACGTAAGCATTAGTCCAACGCGTTGGTTAGACCTTGAGTATCTACATAACATTGGCTGTGCCATTAATCTCATTCTATGTGTTAGTGGTGGCATACATGGATGTGTGTGTGTGTGTGTGTGTGTGTGTGTGGTGCGTGCGTGCGTGGTGCGTGGTGCGTGCGTGGTGTGTGTGCGTGTGTGCGTGCGTGGTGGTGGTGTGTGTGTGTGTGCACATGCGGGATATTTTCCCACTTCGTATGATGCTGGAAGGGAAAGGGAGTATTGAACAACTCACTCAGTAATGTAAGTGCTTGCGCTCACACATGGGGATGTGTTGCCATAGTCATCTGTGTGCCAGAATACATTCCACTCAAGGGTATGCCTCGTGCCCATGTATGCTTATTTTGTGAATGATGTTAAACGTGAATATGGTGTGGAACATTGCTACTAAAATAACAAAATAAACAACAATAATTGTCCCACTTCACACGACATTAAAGTGTTTCCCAGTTATGAGAAGAGTGCGCATGTCACTTCATCGGCCCAGAGTACAATAAGAAAGAGCAAGGTTTTTTTGTTTGTTTGTTTTTTGTTTTTCTGCGTATGCAGGCTGATACTCCTGCGACACTCCCTTATAGACAGGCTGATACTCCTGCGACACTCCCTGTATAAGTCAGGCTGATACTCCTGCGACACTCCCTGTATAGACAGGCTGATACTCCTGCAGACACTCCCTGTATAGACAGGCTGATACTCCTGCGGACACTCCCTGTATAGACAGGCTGATACTCCTGCAGACACTCCCTGTATAGTCAGGCTGATACTCCTGCAGACACTCCCTGTATAGTCAGGCTGATACTCCTGCAGACACTCCCTGTATAGTCAGGCAAGGATTTATCCCATCTACCCAACAGAGGGCGTGGAGTTTTGTGTGTATGACCGTTGTTTATCCCGCCATTAAGGCAGCCGTACTCCAGCTTCGGGGAAGGTGCATGCCATGTGTAACGTGCCATCCATACCAATAGGCAAACTGGCCTTCTCTTCCGAGAGTCGGTGATGGGATTTGACATGCATGCAAAATGTTTATGCACGCATTCACACACGGAATTTCGGTTTATAGTCTCATTCGAAGGACTGTATGGGAAATGGAGTCAGAATCAATGTTAACTCCGAGGGGAAAATCCCCCCTGTACCGAAACGGAGATTCAAACCTGCAACCTCAGGATCACCAAGATTACAAGTCCGGCGCTCTACCACTGAGCTATTCCGGCCCCACTAGTGGTCTGACAACTATCGTCCCATCAGCTTGAGACATGCTTTGTGGCAAGTGCCTACCCTTATCAGCGCCATCATGGAACACAGTGTTCCGTGGCAAGTGCCCCACACCCTTATCATGGAACAGTGTTCTGTGCCAAGTGTCCCCCACCCTTATCATGACACAGTGTTCTGTGCCAAGTGCCCCCCACCCTTATCATGGAACAGTGTTCTGTGCCAAGTGTCCCCCACCCTTATCATGGAACAGTGTTCTGTGCCAAGTGCCCCCCACCCTTATCATGGAACAGTGTTCTGTGCCAAGTGTCCCCCACCCTTATCATGACACAGTGTTCTGTGCCAAGTGCCCCCCCCTTATCATGGAACAGTGTTCTGTGCCAAGTGTCCCCCACCCTTATCATGGAACAGTGTTCTGTGCCAAGTGCCCCCACCCTTATCATGGAACAGTGTTCTGTGCCAAGTGCCACACCCTTATCATGGAACAGTGTTCTGTGCCAAGTGCCCCCCACCCTTATCATGGAACAGTGTTCTGTGCCAAGTGTCCCCCACCCTTGTCATGGAACACAGTGTTCTGTGCCAAGTGTCCCCCACCCTTATCATGGAACAGTGTTCTGTGCCAAGTGCCCCCACCCTTATCATGGAACAGTGTTCTGTGCCAAGTGCCACACCCTTATCATGGAACAGTGTTCTGTGCCAAGTGCCCCCCACCCTTATCATAGAACACAGTGTTCTGTGCCAAGTGCCCCCACCCTTATCATAGAACACAGTGTTCTGTGCCAAGTGCCCTCCCTTATCATGGAACAGTGTTCTGTGCCAAGTGCCCCCCTTATCATAGAACACAGTGTTCTGTGCCAAGTGCCCCCCCCCCCTTATCATGGAACAGTGTTCTGTGCCAAGTGTCCCCCACCCTTATCATGGAACAGTGTTCTGTGCCAAGTGCCACACCCTTATCATGGAACAGTGTTCTGTGCCAAGTGCCCCCACCCTTATCATGGAACACAGTGTTCTGTGCCAAGTGCCCCCCACCCTTATCATGGAACACAGTGTTCTGTGCCAAGTGCCACACCCTTATCATGGAACTGTGTTCTGTGCCAAGTGCCCCCACCCTTATCATGGAACACAGTGTTCTGTGCCAAGTCCCCCCCCTTATCACAGAACACAGTGTTCTGTGCCAAGTGACCCCCCCCCCCCCCCCTTATCATAGAACACAGTGTTCTGTGCCAAGTCCCCCCCCCCCCTTATCATAGAACACAGTGTTCTGTGCCAAGTGACCCCCCCCCCCCTTATCATAGAACACAGTGTTCTGTGCCAAGTCCCCCCCCCCCTTATCATAGAACACAGTGTTCTGTGCCAAGTGACCCCCCCCCCCCCTAATCATAGAACACAGTGTTCTGTGCCAAGCCCCCCCCCCCCCCTTATCATAGAACACAGTGTTCTGTGCCAAGTGACCCCCCCCCCCCCCCTTATCATGGAACACAGTGTTCTGTGGCAAATGCCCACCTTATCAGTATCATTATTATGAATACTTATATCGCGCCTATCCTCGGCTAGAGACCAAGCTCTACGCGCTTTACAATCCACACTCGTTTACACAACGGGCTGCCTGCCTGGGTAGTGCCGACTGAAGAGCTGCCAGCTGGCGCTTCATTCAGTCGTTTCCCATGTCATCCAGTCAATATCGTTCAATATCGTTCACTACATTTCCTTACTTCCTTCATTCTTTCCATTTCTCACGCAGGTTGCATGCTATGTGTAACGTGTCATCCATACCAACGGCCAAACGGCCTTCTCTTCCGAAAGTTGGTGTTGGGATTCGACGTGTGCAAGATGTTATGCGTGCGTTCACACTCAGAACTTCTGTTCATAGTCTCATCGAAGGACATGAAGGGAAATGCAGTATCAGAACCAGCGTTAACTCCGACGGGAAATAGCTCCTGTACCGAAACGGCCCTGGCGGAGATTTGAACCCGCAACCCCAGGATCACCAAATGCGAGTCCAGCTCTCTACCACTGAGTTATTCCAGCTCCCAATCATCTGTCCCTGGTTGCGACGGCACTAGGGTGGTGGATGGGTGATGGGTAGCCACAAAGGTTGGACGACTGCTTTTGGAGGTGAGCACCAGCTATTGTTCATGATAACGGTGATTATAGTCTTATGCTGTCATGCATCTTGGTCAGTCTTGATTTGACTGAGAGAAGTATGCTAACTTACACTGTCACCTGTCTTGCTGTCTTGACCGGAGAGAAGTATGCTAACTTACACTGTCACTGTCTTGCTGTCTTGACCGTAGAGACGTTGCTAACTTACACTGTCACCTGTCTTGCTGTCCTTGACCGGAGAGAAGTATGCTAACTTACACTGTCACCTGTCTTACTTTAGTGTAGGAGAGAACTTACAACTGTACACTGTCACCCGTCTTACTGTCTGACGGTAGAGAAGTATGCAACTTACACTGTCACCTGATCTTACTTTAGTGACGGTAGAGACTATGCTAACTTACACTGTCACCTGTCTTCCTTTAGTGACTGGAGGAAGTATGCTAACTTACCACTGTCACCTTTGCTTACTTCAGTGATGGAGAGAAGTATGCTAACTTACACATGTCACCTGTCTTGCGTCTGTGACCGGAGAGAGAAGTATGCTAACTTACACTGTCACCTGTCTTGCTGTCTTGACCGGAGAGAAGTATGCTAACTTACATTGTCACCTGTCTTACTTTAGTGACGGTAGAGACGTATGCTAACTTACACTGTCACCTGTCTTGCTGTCTTGACCGGAGAGAAGTATGCTAACTTTCATTGCACCTGTCTTACTTTAGTGACTGCAGAGAATTGTCTAACGTACACTGTCACCTGTCTTACGTCTTGACGGTAGAGAAGAATGCTAACTTACACTGTCACCTGTACTCCTTTAGTGATGGAGAAGTATGCTAACTTACACTGTCACCTGTCTTACTGTCTTGACTGGAGAGAAGTATGCTAACTACACTGTCACCTGTCTACTGTCTTGACTGGAGAGAAGATGCTACTTACACTGTCACTTGTCTTCCTTTAGTGATGAGTGAAGTATGCTAACTTACACTGTCACCTGTCTTACTTCATGTACTGGAGATAGTATGCTAACGTACACTGTCACCTGTCTATCTGTCTTGACTGGAGAGAAGTATGCTAACTTACACTGTCACCTGTCTTACTGTTGACTGGAGAGAAGTATGGTAACTTACACTGTCACCGTGCAACTTATGACTGAGAGAAAGTATGCTAACTTCATTGCTGTCTTGATGGAGAAGTATGCTAACTTCTGCTGCATCACCTGTCTTGCTTTATTGACTGGAGAGAAGTATGCTAACTTACACTGTCACCTGTCTTGCTGTCTTGACTGCAGAAAGAATAAT